>JAOWBW010000279.1:1014129-1226814 GCA_026119855.1 Campanula takesimana
AGAGAATCAGACCAGCGTAGTTCAAGGATGATGGAGAATGCTGGAGGAGAAGCTAGGAGCAAGCAAAGTAAAGCACATACTTTTGCACGTAGAAGGAGAAAAAGAAAAATCTTCTTTTTTTTTTAATTTAGATTAGAAGGGAAAGAATATGCACATATGTGACAAAAAGTTTTTGTTTTTTTTTTTTTTTTTTTTTAGTTCGTGGGTAACCATTTTAACCATTGTGTGCTTGTGAAGCCAAACCAAGATCAAGTCGTGTTCATCGAAGTCCGGATTACCTTGTGGAATTATGTCATTGTTGCTGTGGTGTCCAACGAAATTGATGTCTAGCCCCAAGAGATTTGTCGATTATGGGCTCCAAAAGGCATTTGACGCCGAGATAAGGGTTGCTGATTGTAAAGCTCCTAGAATGCTTTTGATTCCAAACTTTGAGTGGCTTGCATAGCCCCAAGATAAATCAGTTCTTGGCCCATTCAATAAATCGCCTTTTGTTGTTGGCGTGAGCAAATCCCAAGAGTAGATTATGATACCAAGCCTCGAGAGATTGCAAGCCCCAAATGTCATGGACTTCTTGTTTGCTAGCTTCAAGACGGTGGAGTGTGAAGACCTTTCGATGTAAAGCCCCAAATTATCTTGTGATCGGTTCGGCATTGAGAGCGGATGTACCGTTTGGTAGAATTTTTGATAGAGGTCTCCTTCTTGCTCTTACTGGGAAGATGAATGGCCTCATTATGGTCGATACCCAAATGGCTGAGGGCTTATGTCAAAAGATGCAGTAATGTCTTGCGGTGCCCGTCGAAGTCGCGGAGGATAAGGTCTTGGTGTGAAAAGTCCCAAATGAGTATGCTTGCTTGACTCTTCTTGAGTTGAACTAATGACGGATCTTCGGATGCAACTAGTGCTGTGGCCCAACTTTATCTGAGCTGCACCTTGTGCTTTTGATCTTGGAGAAGGGGTGCTGAATTGCAGAAACATTAGGATTGGCCGTGGCATTTCCCGCTATAACCCTGTTTTGATTAGAGTTTAGCATATGAATCTTTTTCCTTTTCTCTAAGACTTCCTTCAAAATCTCGCTGTGAGTTCTAACAAAATCATCAACTTCATTCATAACATCGGAGTCTTCATTTAAAACCAAGAGGCCTTTGACTTGAAGTGTTGAGAGACCCTTTGAAGCTTGATCCCTTTCATGGAGACTACTCCCAAATTGCGTTGCTCGAGTATTGTTGCCCAAAAGACTGTCGGTCGCGAAGCCCCCAATATTGCCTTTGCTCGGATTACTGTAATGCCGTAGCCCAAAAGATTGTAGATTGCGAAGCCCCTTGAGACCTTCGGTGCCGAATTGAGGAAGCTTCCAATGTTGCACATGACTCGGCTGGGGATACTGCTGGGGAGTTATTGCTCTTTGCCGAGGGAGCCTTTAAGACTTGACCGTAGCTCTTAGAGTGCCATCATTGATTGCGAGAAAGGTCTATCCTTGATTGGGGGAACGAGCACGGGCACACGCGACAAGAGGGCTTTTTGACATCCCTTTTGGGAGACTTTGAGGATAGTCTCACACATCTTTCTCGAACATAGCCTCTAGGGCGTATTGATTGTCAAGTGAAGCAAAAGAAGTCCTTGTCCTTGAGTCACATAGCCCCTAGGGCATCACCATTTGTTGAGCAAAGCAAGAGTGACTCATCCTCGTGCGAGGGAACAAACATGAGAGAACATGGCAAGAGCTACTCCATTTCTCGGGAGCCTTTCGGCGTACTTTAGAAGCACATACTTGAAGAAGCTTTGAAAACTGAGACACATGTTGTTGCTATTTTTTTGCCCAAGCCAATTGACTAGCTAGGGATTATTTGTGCAACCTCGTGCCCTTTTATGATGGGCTCGTTCTCGGATGGGTCTTGGCTACCACGGGCCTTCTTTCATGAACCCAAAAATGCACACTGCTGGAGAATGATGCCTAACCAAAACAACCTTTGATGGTGCCATATCTTGTCGAGCCTTTTGCAATCCCAAAGTTGACTCGGTGGGGAATTGGCTTGCTGAGGAGATCCAATGTAGAGCTCGTGCAGTTGTCTTCTTTAGAGGCCGAGATCTCCATTTCTCTTTCCCTTCTCTCTCTCACTCTCTCATTTTTTTTATGACGCACCCTGTTTTTTTCCTAGACCGCCCCTTCGGGTTTTCAATCTAGCGGGCATCTCTTTTGCGTCTTCATTTTGACTCGATTAATGAGGGAGTGTGCATTGACTCTAGCTGAGGAGATAAGACATGTGATTTTGCGGTGGAGACCTCTTGTCACTAAAGGTGAGTGACATTGACTTGATTAGGGAAGTGTCCCTAGTATTGACTTCATGTATTTGACCGTTTTTTGAATGACTCATGAAGGCAAGTAAGTCATTAAGAGAGAAGATAAGGAAAGCCCCAATTTGATTGCAAGAAATTGGAGTATGCAGAAAGAATAGAAGTCCCTAGACTCGACAAGGAACGCGAATGATTCCAAATCTAAGAAAGTTGTTCAATCTTTTGGTGATTAATTCATTGGCAAATGAATCGTACAAAGATGTCTTGACAATTTCGAGATGAAGGCTGATCACCATAACGCGCTAGGGCTAAACATATCTTCTTTCTTGCATGAGACCGGACCCGCAGGTTGCCTACGTTCCTCCAGTGTAGAGGCTCAGGTCACCGTAGTTCTTGTGGATTCTCCATTCTTCGTGATGGAATTGTTGCTTCGTAGCTTCGTCCTTTGTTGGTGGATGATGATGTGTTGATCTTCTTTGATTGAGGGGGATTTTTTTTTTGTGCTCTAACTTTTGCCTGGGTTGATTTGATGATTTCAACCTAGCGAGCTCTTTTTTTTTTTTGATCACTCTTTGAAAACTTTGCTTGATTTTTCTCCATGCTTGATGTCTTGGATTCGCCGTTGTTGTTGATGTCGTTGCCTTCGTCACGATGTTTAGCCCCTAGGCGTTCAAGCGATGGCCTTCGTTCTAAAACTTGTTTAGACATCTTTTCATCATTTTGCCAAGAATTAAATTGAACAACTTGGAATTGTGTATGAGGACAAGAACGACTTTTATTTGATAAGATCGACTCAAACATTGACATGAGAAGGAAGAAAACTTAATGCACACACAAGAGGACTTTGACTCTTTTTTTTTTATTCCTATTACTAGATAGAGAAAGAGAAACGGAGATTGCTGTCGTCGTCTTTGTAGTCTCCTTGCGGCATGATCTCTTGTTGAAGACCCATTTCAAAACCAAGCTTTTTCCTTGATGGGTTTCTTGCATGTTGCCATTCTCTAGCGGTTGCTTTTCACCCACAGTAAATTCGCCGTTGTCGATCAAATCTTGGATGATGTTTCGGAGAAGGAAGCACCCTTCGCTAGTATGGCCACTATGCTTGTGGTAGCCGCACCATTCACTATGTGCATGATTCTTCACTATCGCCTTCGTCTTGTACCCTTCCAAAGGTTTGACCTTCCCACTTGCCACCAAAGTTTCAAATGCCTCGGCTTGGGTTACTCCTATGAGAGGAGTGAAAACTCGGTTGTTGGTGGTACCTTTGTAGCTTTTGAGGGTCGGGCCACTTGAGCATGCTTTACCATTGAACTTTGCTTTGCCGTCGGTGAGCTCTTGCAACGGGCTTTGAGTTCGGAAACCTCTTCCTCGTGAATTCTTCTTTCATAATCAAGACGGGCCCTTGAGTTCGGAAACCTCTTCTTTGTGAATCCTCTTGTCGATATCGAAACGGGCTTGCCACAAATTGTCTTTTACGGCGGGCATCCTCGACGATCCTATCCATTTGTTCCCCCATTGATTTCATTATGTTGAGTAACCCTTCGTTGGACACGAAATCATTTCCACCGTTGTTGTTGTTGCCGTTGGAAGCCATTGGACCTATTGGAAGAACACAGTTGATCTTAGGTTGGCCCCACAAACACATTTTGAGTAAAATGATTTCACCCACAAAAAAGAAAAGACTCAACCACATAAAGAAAAATGACTCTTTTTTTATTTATTTACAAAAGTCGGAAGGACGCAGTCCTTTTTTGGGGTTTCTAGAAAAATAGTGGAATCGTCACACTAGTATATAGACCTTCTCGCAGTCCCATATACTCATCGGATTCCCCACGCTTGTGATACCTACATGTGACGGGATTAAACTAAATTAATGTAGTAAAGCATACATGTGGGGACGGATTTTTAATTTTCGTCCAAGATAACCACTTTTGGGGACGAATTTTTATTGCGTCCGTTTCAACAAGTTGGCATGTATGATTTGAAAACATTAGTTTAGGGAAATCTCGGTACATGGAAACCGACTTGAGTCACGAAGTGTTAGACCCTAGACTAGAATTGTGTGGTTTGTGCTCGGCTTGAATATGAGGCTTAAAGGACACCCCCGGCATGTAGTCATGAACTACGCACGGGCTGAGGTTTACCGCTTCGAAAGAGCCAAGGTCGAGTGGAGCTTGAAACTTTCTAGGACGGGCCTCGACGGTTTTGGGTTGGACTTGTGCGACTCGATAGTGAGCAGTTGATAAGAATTATGTGCGTAGTGTGAGGTCTAACAAGTGACAAAATATTTTTTTTTTCAAAAGGAAAAAGAAATAAAAGCAAATAAGCACATAATTTACAACTTTCGAATCACCCGTGTGACCGATAAAATAAAACAGAGAATAAAAAGATGGTTTTGTGCAGGCCCGGTGCCCACAGTATCAAAAACTGTCCATTCTGTTCACTGTTTCTGTTTTTGGGAAATGCCCAGAAGCGCGCGCATTCAGAAGCCTACTCGGGAGGCGCGCGCGTTAGACTGAGAGAAGTGGAGGCGCCTGCTTCTGGGCAATACCTGCAAATCAGCGGTTCAAGGGATTGCCTTGACCCTGAATTATAGAACTTTTTCCCCTGCAGTAAACGTTAGCACAGAAACATGGAATTGAAGGACAAGATGGGAGGCGGGCGATTCTGGTAATTGGGGTCGGACGCGCGCGCTTTAGGCCAAGAAGGCCAGAGGCGCGCGCTTCCTACCCTTTTTACCAGAATGCCCAGAAAATGAAATAAAAGAACATCAAAAATGAAAAACGCAAGTTTAAACCCTCTATCATCCCCAGCGGAGTCGCCACTGTAGATACCCCGGGGGACCACGGCTTGGCTAGAGCGCGGAATTATCCTAGGATGTCTACTTGATTTTAAGAGTCGCCACCTATGTTTTAGAGGAACATAAGAAAAACCTAAAGAAAGCCAATTTTTGTACGAAAATCAGAGATTCGGGAGAGAAAGGGTTCGGGGGTTAGGTGACGGAGTGGGAAGTACTTAAACACCCACTCCGCCCTGCTTACGCGGGTCTTGCTACTTTTGGTGTTCTAATGCTAAATGTCCTTCAATTTAATAATAAGAGAAATGTGCTAACAATTATAATGAAAAGAAAGGGGAAATTTATAGAGGAAAAATAAAGGAGAATTGTTTATTTATTGATTTATGCTAAGGATTACATGTCGAATTATCGCTAGGTAATTACATTAAGAAATGAGAATGTAAATTAAAGTGGAATTAAAATGTTGGGATGTAACCTTGACCAAACTTCAATAGTGAAGTGGCCTTTTGGTTGTATCCCTTTTTATGGAGATTGCATACATTGACTAGACATGAATAAAATAAGAAGAAGAAAATAGAAGAAAAATGAAGTTGTACCTTAAGAAGAGGACTTCAAACGTGGACTTGAAAATGGTGTTTTGTTGGGGAGAAATTGTTGTAGAACAATTTTATGTAGAGTCTTGTTACGAAGGACTCTTGTTGGGAGAATTTGTTTAGAGAATTGTGTATAGTGTGTGTATAGAGAAAATTCAAGTCTAAAAATGAGGTCCTTTTCCAAGGTAGGAGATGATGGTTTTTATAGGTAAAATCTATATATATATATATTAAAGTTGGCCAAAAGAGCTATGGTATTGACATGTTGACAAACAATAGAGAAAGCTTGCATTTGGAGAAGCCACATCAACAACATATTAATAAATAAGTGACTTTTCATTTTCTTTTCATTAGCTAATACTATTAGCTAATAATAATAGTTACTAAAAAGGGTAACTATAATAGTTAACTATTATAGTAACTATTACTATTATTAGTAATAGTTAACTATAATAGTTAACCATTATAGTTAACTATTACTCTTATTAGTAATAGTTACTATTATAGTTAACTATATTAGTTAACTATTACTATTAATAGTATTAGTTACAATACAAGTTAAATATTACTATTAATAGCATTAGTTAACTATAATAGTTACTATTATAGTTAACTATTACTATTAATAGTATTAGTTAACAATATTAGTTACAATACAAGTTAACTATTACTATTAATAGTATTAGTTAACAATATTAGTTACAATACAAGTTAAATATTACTATTAATAGTATTAGTTAAACTATAATAGTTATTATATTAATTAACTATTACTATTAATAGTATTAGTTAACTATAATAGTTACTATATAGTTAATTATTACTATTAATAGTATTAGTTAACCATAATAGTTACTTTATAAGTTATTTTTTACTATTAATAGTATTGGTTAACTATAATAGGCTACATACATTAACTATTACTATTATTAGTATTAGTTAATTATAATAGTTATTATATAAGTTAGATTATTAATTTTTAATATTAATTAATCATAATAGTTACTATATCAATTAACTATTACTATTAATAATATTATTTTACTATAATAATTATATTAATAATTATTATTATATAGACTAATCATTGCTATTAATATATATATATTAACTATTACGATCAATGGTATTAATTAATTATAATAGTTATTATAATAATAGTAATCATATAGATTAATTTTTATTATTAATAGTATTAGTTAAAATGATGATTACTATATTAGTTAACTATAGTTAAAATATTTTTAAGACATAGTATTGGTTTCACGTGCAGAGCACGGGTTACCCGCTATTAGGAGGGAAAGGTTGGAGGGAAATTGGTCAATCCATGTGAGATGGAATTGACCAATCAAGAAAAAGATAAATAAAAGAATTAATGAAAGAAATAAAAGAAAATCAAATAATAATAAAATGAAATATTTTGTTTTTATGAAGAATGGCTAGAATAAAGGATTTGGGAGTTATGAAATAAGGGGGAATGAATGTGGATGTAAAAAAGAGGTGTTTGTGATCAAGAAGAGATTTTCTAAATAAGAAAAAAGGAGGGAAAAATGGTGCTATCCGTTACTGCCAAAGTGGGAAGCGCGCGGGTTCGGCCTTTGGGGCGAGAAGTGCGCGCGACCCGTTGACAGTGTCGGAGGCGCCCGCGGGCAAAATAACAGAATGATAGAATGACTCTAAAAGTTAACTCTGTTATGCAGTTTAGTCCAAAACTAACGGAATCAGTTAGGAACTTAACGGAAGTAATAGAAATTAACAAAAACAAGTTAAATAAAAATACTATGTATGCAATCGGGGTGAGAGGTCCAAAGCGGGGTGTCTACAGTAACGCCCGTCCTAATTCCTGTTAAATTCTTGACTTGCATAATTATATGCTATTTTAATTGAGTTAATTATTTAACTAATTGAGAAAGTTTAGGTCCTAAGTGTTCAAAGTTAAACTTTAGGGTCATTTGTGAAAAATAAAGTTTAGGGGCTAAAATGCTCAAATTGAAACTTGAAGGGCCTTTTTGTCAAAGTTGAAACTTGAGGGGCCAAATTGCAATTCTTGGAAACTTAAAAGGATAAAAATTGGTGTTTGCCTTTCTCTGGGTGATTTCTTCCCCAACTCTCTCGTACTTTCCGCTGTCTCAGAAAAGAAAGTTAGGGTTTACCCTATTCTCGACTCCTCTTGCTTAATTATGCCTCTGTTCGAAAATCCGACTTCGCATAAATGATCAGGGCGGTGAGTAGAGCATTTCCTGCAGAACAGAAATTAGTTCGGGTGAATTTGATTTCGGAGTAGGTAAGTCACTAGCTCCCCACTTGCTTGTAATAACATGCTTATGTGTTATTCTTGATACTTGTGCTTGTTAATTTCGTGATTTGAATGAGTTTTGTGATACTTGTAAATTTGGGACAAGGGGAGTATCAGTATACTGGGGATATGAATTTGAAATGAGTAACACTTTACTCTAAGGATTATGTTATTGAGTATTAAGAAAATTATACTCCTACTCGTCCTACTCGTGAGACGGTAAAATATTAACTTGATTTAAATGTTATTAGAAAAATTGTACCATTATTTGTGGTACGGGGAAATGAATGAAAGTATTCCTAAATGTTTATATTAGTATATTAGCAAATTATACTTATATTTTTGGGAGGTGAAATATTTAAATGGAGTAAAAGAAAATTATCCTATTATTTATGGGACGGTAAAAGAAATGAATTGAGCTTGAAATGGTGTCATGGGTATGATACTTCAATCCTAGGTACTCTTGATATTGTTATTATGTTAGTAAAAGTATACTCCTACGCTTGGGACGGAGAATTATTCAACCTAGAAAAGAAATGAGCATTGGCCGGAAATGTGCAGTGTGCGACCGCACAAAATTTATTGGGCGACCGCCCATCTTTCTGAAATGTTTTTCAAATGATTCACCTGCAAGTGTGCGGCCGCCCGGTCCATTTTGATCGCCCGCCCAGGTGTCCTGAAAAATAAAAAGCTTGTTTAAAGTTTGTATAAGTTGAAAATAACCCCAATTAAGGTATATAGAGCCTTAGTATAAGATGTCCTAGAAAGTGTATATGTACCTTTTGGGACATTAGAACTTGGTCTTGAACATGATTACTCATTAAATTAAAATGAGAACTTGAATATTAAAGAAATAACTCTTTTAATTGTCTTGAAAGTGCTATGAACAAGCACTAATGTGTTATATGTGTCTTGAAACCAATGTTTGTGTACCTTAGGGGCACTAGAACAATGTCTTGAGCTTGAACATCCAAAGTATAGGATTAAGAACTTGTAAGTATGAGATGTATAACTCATCTACTTAGCTTGAACATGAAGTATAAGACAATTAAATCTTGAACATGACTTAAATATCCAATGATTGGAATAATAACTTGAGTATAAGATAATTTATAAGATAATTAACTCTTGTACATGTCTTGAACATCCATAGAAGTGGATTGAGAACTTGAATATAAGATGACTAAATCTTGTACATGACTTGAAACCAATACATGTGTATGGTAATGAACTTGAAAGTGCTATGAACAAGCACTAACGTGTTAGAACTATTCTTGATGTGTGTGCAAATCTTGCATATAGCTACCTGATAGAATGTGGCTTCTTGAATACTTGATATATGGTATGAATAACCAAAGAGTTAGAATATAGAACTAGATAGAGAATGAACAACTCTAAGACATACTTGAATCTAATACGTGTGTATTGAAAGTGCTATGAACAAGCACTAATGTGCTAGTAATTGTTTTAATCGTGTATATACTCAATGAAGTATATAAAGTATAAAGAAAATATCCTGTTCATGAGTTGAGTTCCTAAAGAATGAGGGACTAGTGTAATACGAAGATAATTCATATAATTATGAATCCTACGATTTAAGTCAACAAGAATGATTATAGAACACAATATGTGTTGGAAAATGTATTCGATGATTAGCGATAAATATACGCGAAATATGATTGTGACTAGGTACAATACGACCTATTCGACTACGTGCTTAGAGTCTAAGATGTTGGGCTCTACTTGAAAGTAAGGGTATCGTGATAGACACATTAGTGTGTTAAAGGTTATATGAATATGTACGTGCAAATATGGCATATGACAAAGTGACATAAAATGACATACCCTACTACTTGGTTGGGGTCTGTTATTAATAGATTCTAATTTGGCTTAATTGTGTTACGTGGACATATTATGTGTCATTGTTATACTTATTTGTATTTGCAAATATAGCATACGTGTACTTGTATTTGGTGAGCACATGATTACATGGTTCCTGAAGAGCTAGTCCACTACTTTTGGACTTAGTTCTATACTCTTGTAGTTCAAGTAAACATCTACTTGTGCATTCTTGTGTGAGTCCAGCTGGTCACCTTGCTTGCTCGGAGATGTATAGGTTCACGCTTATCATGAGGCTGGGGCCAAAGTGATAATCGGGTGCCTATGTATCTGCGCTTGACCCCTTACTACAGGCCATAGTAAGGGCATAGCTTCCTTTATTAGAGCAATACGCCTGATAAAAGTGAATGCTAAACTCGTGAACACCTCGTGAATATTGTTCTTGTAAGTGACACTGGTTACCGGGTCCTCTTGTGTACTGCACAGCAGCAACTTGATTGATCGTGATTTGTCATCTGCAATAAGCAACGACAACAATGGTTTACTTGGGAGGAATAAGGTTGGAATATCCTTTGTAACGTGTTAGTTTAGCCTTATGTGCTAGCTACTTGATGAGTTGGCTTAGCCTCTCATATACCCATTACTTGATGACATCTTGAGCATGATTACTTGATAATCTTCTTGATTTGCATGATTACATGATAACATGCTATGTACTTGTATCTAGTAACTTACTGAGATTTATCTCACCCCGTTCCTTGTTTATTTGTTCCCCCCCAGGAAAGCAAGTGGTAATACGTTGTGAGGCTCGACTTAGCAGGGGCCTACTTGGCAGGTTGTTCTTGTTGGAGATTGTTATCCTTTCCAGTTTTGGTGAGGACGATTTGGTATCAGTTGTTTAGACTCAGTATATTGGGTAGACTTGTATAGTTCTTGTAATGCCAGCTTAGGTGCTAGGCATGTTTTCCGCTGTGTACAACCATTTGGTTTAAATTTCTTGGTATAGAACTCATTGTGAGCTATCTTAGCTCGTTTTTCTTGAGTATATATATGATGTCCGTTTGATATAAGCAGATGTCATTCAGTTTCTCGTTTCTTGTTAGTCACGCACACCAGGTTCGAGGTTCTATTAAGGAATCCCAGGACTTGGGGGCGTGTCAGGTTGTTATCAGAGCTATGGTTTAGCTCTAAGCCTGGATACGGTCTATGGCCTAGGTTGGGTTAGTTTTGGGTGTGTTTTCAACGTCGAGTGCTTCGTTACTTGTTGTTATACCATGTATAGGACTGGTGTTGATAGTGTTGATAGTGTTCCCCACTAGATGGTTTGAGAATCGAGAGCGCAAGTCTTTAAAGACTTAGGTGTATCTATCTTGTGCAGTGGACATTGTTTCGTGCTATATGCATGCTTGTCCTTATTTCTTGATTTACGTGAAAGTGTATTCTCTAGTAAGAGACTACATGCTTGATATCGTTATTTATAAGAGCTTGATAGAAGTGTGGGTGATAACACCCTATACGTTATATGTTAACTTGGTCATGTTACCTATATAGGACATTGATGTGATACGTGTTATGATCTGGCTTTCTATATGTTAGGCCTTTCTTGTTTGCCACAATAGATGGTGAATATTTCTGCGCTAGTATGCTTGACTATTTATATGAGAATGATATAATTATGTATAATATTCATGTTCTGCATTGAAAGCTCGAAAATGGTTATCAAGGTTGTGCTGAATATTGAGCATATGTGGTTGATGGAAAAATGGATACATCATTCTTTGTGAGATATCAGATATAATTTCTACTGAGTAGTACATGATACATGATTAGTACATGATACATGATGAGAACCTTGAGTTATCTTGAGTTGCTACAGTACAAATATAGTGCTGATATCTAAATCAATGTTAATGACATCGGTTGAGTTCAAAGTGTTGAAGGTTCAACTTGAGGAATTACTTGATAGAGGATTCACCCAGCTTAGTATATCTGCGTGGGGTGTATCTGTATTGATTGGCATGAGGAGATATGGTACTTTGCGATTTCATATTGAATGCAAAGAGTTCAACCAGGTGACTATAATGAACCAGTACGTGTTATCGTGTATGGATGAATCATTTGATCCCTGAAGTTAATCAGTGGTTTATTCAGTATTTGATTGATAAGTGGCTACCATTATTTGGAAAGTCAACTATGAGGATATACTGAAGACATCTTCTCATATCAGGTATGCTCGTTATGAATTCGTGATTATGCTATTTCGATTGATATATGATCTAGCAGTATTGATGGACTTGATGAATAATATCTTCAAACCATAATTTGATTTCTTTGCGATGAAGTGATTAATGACCTAGT
The DNA here is from genome assembly GCA_026119855.1 of Campanula takesimana. Classification (NCBI taxonomy): domain Eukaryota; kingdom Viridiplantae; phylum Streptophyta; class Magnoliopsida; order Asterales; family Campanulaceae; genus Campanula; species Campanula takesimana. The sequence goes on from JAOWBW010000279.1 coordinate 1,026,305, forward strand.
GGTGTATACCAAGTCGCAGATTGAGAATTGATTGTATTGAAATTTCTCGAGAGAAACAATTGTTTCCCAAAAGCTAGCAAGAGTTAGAGGATCTATTACCTTGAAGTGGATGCCTGAAGTAAGTATCTTTGTTGACCTATATAAGTGGAAACAACCGAGGTACGCATGTTCTTGAGATTTTCTTGATCTTGTTAGAGATTCATTAATGAATTTCGAAGATAGCTCTATTATTAACTATTTGAGACAGAAAGCTACACTTTCTGATGGATTGATAAACGTGAAGCCAATTTTTAAATATTGAAATGATGGATGACCATAACTTCAGTATTTGACCTTGCCTAGTGGATTCGACTAGTATGATGGTTATTTGGAGGATATGACCAGTGTTACTATTTTCTCGTGTATGTGTCAAGATTCACAAATATAGTGGATATGATAAATTAATCATGCATAGTGAAGCTCGAACAAGAGATAAAACGTGTGTTAATTCAAAATGGTAACGTACTTGTATATGCTTCGAGGAGATTGAATCTTTATGAATAAAATAATTCTACTCATGACTTGAAACTGATTGTGATCCTACGGCTATTGTATTAGCGGATTCATTGAACATAAAGACTTGTATTTCATGATTGATGGTACTGAATGGGAGAAAATTTATGAGTATTCAACTAAATCCTTGAATTGCAATTATTTGAAAGCAGAATATCAGAGATCGTTTGATTTGTTATAATCCTTCGAGATTTGTGAATATATGAATATATTGCGATGGATTTCGTGGAAGGATTATCATTTAATAGATAAGTCCCGATGATATTGGTTATAGTGGATTGATTAATCAAATCTGCTTGATTTTATGTGTTGTGATGTTATGATCGATACATCTTGATTACATGGGATACTTGTGGATATAATATATGACAGGGATTCTTGTTCTACATCTTGTTCTACACCTTGTTTTACATCTTGATTATGATAATTTTTCTAAGCACTCTGGATATTTAACCGAGGTTGCTTATTGATCATATGTTGCGGGCATGTGAAGTGGATTTCCTTGTGGCTATTGTATGAGCTTGCTATTTAGTGGAAATTCCATCACACGAATTACTTAGTATATGGGTAATTGCTTGTATAGATACTTAATTCTTGTCTTGAGCACGAATGCTTCTTGTGAAAGTTTCATGGGAAAGTCACAGTATCGAGAAGGTTATGTGAGAATAATACTCGCAGGTAATTGATAATATGGTGTGGTATACCATATTCTTGCTATTCTTGAGTTTTATTTGTTGATTATATGTGTTATAATTTCAATCAGTAAAATTCGAGGACGAATTTTCTTTAAGGAGGGGAGGATGTAACGCCCGTCCTAATTCCTGTTAAATTCTTGACTTGCATAATTATATGCTATTTTAATTGAGTTAATTATTTAACTAATTGAGCAAGTTTAGGTCATAAGTGTTCAAAGTTGAACTTTAGAGTTATTTGTGAAAAATAAAGTTTAGGGGCTAAAATGCTCAAATTGAAACTTGAAGGGCCTTTTTGTCAAAGTTGAAACTTGAGGGGTCAATTTGCAATTCTTGGAAACTTGAAAGGATAAAAATTGGTGTTTGCCTTTCTCTGGGTGATTTCTTCCCCAACTCTCTCGTACTTTCCTCTGTCTCAGAAAAGAAAGTTAGGGTTTACCCTATTCTCGACTCTTCTTGCTTAATTATGCCTCTGTTCGAAAATCCGACTTCGCATAAATGATCAGGGCGGTGAGTAGAACATTTCCTGCGGAACAAAAATTAGTTTGGGTGAATTTGATTTCGGAGTAGGTAAGTCACTAGCTCCCCCTTGCTTGTAATAACATGCTTATGTGTTATTCTTGATACTTGTGCTTGTTAATTTCGTGATTTGAATGAGTTTTGTGATACTTGTAAATTTGGGACAAGGGGAGTATCAGTATACTATACTGGGGATATGAATTTGAAATGAGTAACACTTTACTCTAAGGATTATGTTATTAAGTATACTATACTGGGGATATGAATTTGAAATGAGTAACACTTTACTCTAAGGATTATGTTATTAAGTATTAAGAAAATATACTCCTACTCGTGAGACGGTAAAATATTAACTTGATTTAAATGTTATTAGAAAAATTGTACCATTATTTGTGGTACGGGGAAATTAATGAAAGTATCCCTAAATGTTTATATTAGTATATTAGAAAATTATACTTATATTTTTGGGACGGTGAAATATTTAAATGGAATAAAAGAAAATTATCCTATTATTTATGGGACGGTAAAAGAAATGAATTGAGCTTGAAATAGTGTCCTGGGTATGATACTTCACTCCTAGGTACTCTTGATATTGTTATTATGTTAGTAAAAGTATACTCCTACGCTTGGGACGGAGAATTATTCAACCTGGAAAAGAAATGAGCATTGGCCGGAAATGTGCAGTGTGCGACCGCACAAAATTTATTGGGCGACCGCCCATCTTTCTGAAATGTTTTTCAAATGATTCACCTGCTAGTGTGCGGTCGCCCGGTCCATTTTGAGCGCCCTCCCGGGTGCCCTAAAAAATAAAAAGCTTGTTTAAAGTTTGTATAAGTTGGAAATAACCCCAATTAAGGTATATAGAGCCTTAGTATAAGATGTCCTAGCAAGTGTATATGTACCTTTTGGGACATTAGAACTTGGTCTTGAACATGATTACTCATTAAATTAAAATGAGAACTTGAATATTAAAGTAAGAACTCTTTTAATTGTCTTGAAAGTGCTATGAACAAGCACTAATGTGTTATATGTGTCTTGAAACCAATGTTTGTGTACCTTAGGGGCACTAGAACAATGTCTTGAGCTTGAACATCCAAAGTATAGGATTAAGAACTTGTAAGTATGAGATGTATAACTCATCTACTTAGCTTGAACTTGAAGTATAAGACAATTAAATCTTGTACATGACTTGAATATCCAAAGATTGGAATAATAACTTGAGTATAAGATAATTTATAAGATAATTAACTCTTGTACATGTCTTGAACATCCATAGAAGTGGATTGAGAACTTGAATATAAGATGACTAAATCTTGTACATGATTTGAAACCAATACATGTGTATGGTAATGAACTTGAAAGTGCTATGAACAAGCACAAACGTGTTAGAACTATTCTTGATGTGTATGTGCAAATATTGCATATAGTTACTTGATAGAATGTGGCTTCTTGAATACTTGATATATGGTATGAATAACCAAAGAGTTAGAATATAGAACTAGATAGAGAATGAGCAACTCTAAGACATACTTGAATCTAATACGTGTGTATTGAAATTGCTATGAACAAGCACTAATGTGCTAGTAATTGGTTTTAATCGTGTATATACTCAATGAAGTATATAAAGTATAAAGAAAATATCATGTTCTTGAGTTGAGTTCCTAAAGAATGAGGGACTAGTGTAATACGAAGATAATTCATATAACTATGAATCCTACGATTTAAGTCAACAAGAATGATTATAGAACACAATATGTGTTGGAAAATGTATTCGATGATTAGCGATAAATATACGCGAAATATGATTGTGACTAGGTATAATACGACCTATTCGGCTACGTGCTTAGAGTCTAAGATGTTGGGCTCTACTTGAAAGTAAGGGTATCGTGATAGACACATTAGTGTGTTAAAGGTTATATGAATATGTACGTGCAAATATGGCATATGACAAAGTGACATAAAATGACATATGTCACGACCCGAAAACTAGGCTCTATTTTATTAGTAATAAATAATTATTATTTATTTAGTTGCTTATTTATTTAATTAAATTATTATTTATTTAAATATTTATTTGTGCATTTTATGTTTCATAATAATTATGCCTAGCATTTTATTTGAGTCATTTGGGTTAGTGTAGTATTGTTGGGTCTTAATTGTTAGTAAGGAGTGTAAGTTTTTTTGTGTGTAGTGTAGAGGAGGGGGCCTAAGTGTAAGTTCTTTTAAATCATTTTAACTACTCCCTCCCTACTCTTCCCCTTCTCCCTCACTCTCTCCATTCCCTGCATTCTCTCTCTCCCTTCCATAGAAAGGTAAATTTCTTCTCTCCCTTTTCTCTTCATTCTACCTATCTTCCTCTCATTATTTCTCATTTCTCATAAAATGAAACTTGTTTAGATCGTCGATAGGATCGTAGAGAGCTAAAAATATTTGAAATCCGTCATCTTTGAGAAATTTCAAGTAAGTTGCTTTTCCCCCATTTTTATGCTAAAATGCTCATATCATGTTTATATAATGCTTAAGTTGTTATATTTGATGTTTTATTGAGTTTGGAATTTATTTGGAATTTATTTGGGTTTTTGGTTAAAAATGGTGAATGTTAGGAATGTTGTGATTCAATCTTGGTTTTGGTTGATAAATGGTATTATTTAGGTCCCCTTAAGTTTAAATGTTGTTTGGGTACCTTAGTAATCATGTTGGAAGTCTTGATTTTAGTTGATTTTAGGTATAGTAAGAAGTTGGGTTGTTTTGGGTTTGAAAATGGAGAACCCAGCTGCTGAAATCCCTCCCAGCCGTCGACCGAGCGCCCGCCTGCGCGGACCCAGGCGCCCGCCTACACCCCTTTTTCCAGCGGCCTGACCTTCTGGTCATTTAAGCGCGCGCTCGCCCCCTACCAGGCGCCCGCCCGCCCCCTATTCCAGAATTCTTCCTTTTTGCTTGGTTTAGGACTAATGGCTTACCTAATTTAGGTTTTATTCTTCTAATTAACCTAAGCTAACATCGTGGAACACTTTATTAATTGGAATTGATTCTTTTGTGAACAAATTTGTTATGGAATTTGATTAAGTATCATTTTGGGAATGTGGTCCACCCTTGATGTGTTGTTTGGATTGGTTTACCTTTGTGGTAATTTAATTGGAATGGTTCCCTACTTTGGAATCAATAGTTGTGTATCGTGCTGGTATTTTATTACTTAGATTTTATTTGAAAGTCCAGCTGGTTATTTGTGTATCGAGTCAGGCAATGGATAATACTATAATGGCACAAGCCAAGTCCAGTATAGCATCGCCCATTGGTCCTTCTTTCCTCATCCAGATTGGCCTTGGATGGGATGAGCTAGCTCCTTTTGTGAGTATTCTAGCTAGGCGTTTTGGAGCATGACTTTGTGGCATGGCTCCGCCCTTTGTGGCATGTTACTTTGTTATTGGTTCCGGTACCGGGGAATTCTCTTCAGCTTTCATGCTATTATGAAGATGATGATTTGTTGATTATTGAAGCTGCGCAGCGACCTTTATTTGGTTTTATCAGTTGGGAAACCTTGGCTAATATCCTTTGTTAATTGTTTATTTCCGGTGCTATCTGATATATGAAAATTGCTATGTGTTATGTGATTTATTATTGATTATTGCATCATAGCATGTCATGTAGTTGCATTAGTAACTTATTGACATTTATCTCACCCCCTTTTCTTTTGTCTTTGTTTTTCCTTAACCCCCCCCAGGTGGAAAGGATTAGACTCGATGATCACGAGACAGGACGTCGCGAGGGTTGAGCTTTTGGGGCAATTGTATATTGGTGGGTTTACATTATATAAATGTGTAACTCTTTTGGGGATAGTTGTACCACACTTTGACGTCACTAAGATTTGTATATTTTATTACTTTGTAGTGTGAGCTTATGGGGCTTACACTAGTACATCGTTGTTGTTAAATTGTTTTCCAAAACCTTGTGTTATCATCTTTTGATACGAAATGAAATTTTTATCTCCGATATTTTGGTATTTTGATTAGTAAGTCGACGTCCAGCTCGCGATCTCGGGCCCGCGGGGTTCGGGGTCGCGACAGTTAGTATCAGAGCTATGGTTGGCTCTAAGTATAAGTCTAGGTGGACTAGTATGACCTAGGAGGGTAGTTGTGTTCGGAGTGAGTAACGGTTGATGTTTTATGCAGGTAATTGTTTCCAATGGCTAGAAGAAGAACATGTGAAGGTGCTAGTGGGGCTCAGAATCAGAATGATATACGGGAAGAGAACCGTGCCATGTTCCAAGGCATGTTTGAGGCGGCCATGAAGGCTTTTCATGACCAAGGTCCAAGAGAGGAGTATGTGCCACCTCCACGTTACGGGTTGGAGCAGTTTCTGAAATTAAAACCAAGAGAGTTTGACGGTGAGCCCGATGTGAAGAAGGCCGAACTATGGGTCGAGTCAATGGAGAAAATTTATGATGTGTTTGGGTGCACGGACGAGGATAGAGTCCGGTTTGCGGCTTATAAATTGGTTGGGGCCACCGAGCATTGGTGGAAAGGGGTTAAAGCGAGTTGGGATGACACTCACACAGTGTATGCATGGGAATTGTTTGTGCGGAAGTTCAAAGAGCATTTTATCCCGGTAGTGGACCAGAACCGAAAGGAGATCGAGCTACTCAACTTGGAGTAAGGTTTGTTGTCTATAGCTCAATACTCGGCTAAGTTCACAGAATTAGCCCGGTATTGTGACTATCTTGTGAGGACCGAGGAACAGAAAGCTATGAGATTCATCCGGGGTTTGAAGACTTCTATCCGCACTCAGCTTATAGCCCAAAGGATTGTGACATTCCAGGATGCGGTAGACCGTGCCTATCTTATCGAGCAAGACATAGAGGAGCATAAGAAGAAGGTCGAGGTGACTAACACTAGCAAGCAAGGAGGACAGAGCAAGCCACAATCCCGTTCTGATAACCGAGGTAACTTTGGGGGACAATCTCAGTTTCGAGGGCAACCGATCCCAAGGAACCCGGGTACTACTTCCGGGAACCAAGGGAACCAAAATAGGAGGCTTTGTTCCTATTGCCAAAAGGAAGGTCATTCTGAGGACCGGTGTTGGAAGAAACATGGGAAATGTATTAGCTGTGGACAGTTGGGGCATTTTGCGAAGGATTGCCCGAGATTCAGAGGTCAACCATCCGGGTCAGGAGTTGGTACTACTCAGGGTCAGAAAAGGGATGCTACGGGAAAGCCCAAGGTCCAAGGAAGGGTATTTTCCATGAATCAACAACAAGCTACCGATGATCCTTCTGTTATTGGAGGTATTGTTTCTGTGTTTAATGTGAGCGCCCGAGTGTTAGTTGATCCAGGATCATCTCATTCTTACATTTCTGTGCAATTTGCTTCTTGTTAAATGCTGCATCTGAGTCTTTGCCTTATGTGCTAGAGGTGTCGACCCCTATAGGAGAATGTTTGGTGACTGATAAAGTCTTTCGTGCTTGTGATGTGCTTATCTGTGGTCATGTCTTGTGTGCGGACTTGGTAGTCCTTCCTATTCAGGACTTTGATGTTATTTTGGGTATGGATTGGTTAAGCAAGTTTCATGCTTCTGTTGACTGTCGTAGAAAGGTCGTTAATTTTTCTATCCCTGATGTGCCTAATTTTACTTTTGAGGCTATGCCTTTTGGTAGAAATTTTCGTATCATTTCTTATGTGAAAGCGAGAAAATTATTGCACCGTGGTTGTGAGGGGTACTTGGCTAGTGTGCTTGATACTAGGAAAGAATCCCCTAGTTTGGAGAGTGTTCGGGTAGTTAGGGAATTTCCCGATGTTTTCTCTTCTGAATATGATATGCCTCCCGATCGTGAGATAAAATTTTGTATAGATCTTTTGCCGGGTACAGCTCCGATTTCAAAGGCACCGTATAGGTTGGCTCCCGCAGAATTGAAGGAACTAAAGGTTCAGTTGCAAGAGTTGCTCGATCGAGGGTTTATCCGCCCTAGCGTTTCCCCGTGGGGAGCACCGGTTTTGTTTGTGCGGAAGAAAGATGGTTCGTTGAGATTGTGTATTGACTACCGAAAGCTGAATCAGGTTACAGTGAAAAACAAGTATCCTCTGCCTCACATTGATGATTTGTTTGATCAGCTACAAGGGTCCGTCGTGTTTTCTAAACTTGACTTGAGGAGTGGGTACCATCAGTTGAAGATTCGATCTGAGGATATTCCGAAGACTGCCTTTCGCACTCGGTATGGTCATTATGAATTCTTGGTTATGCCATTTGGGTTGACTAACGCGCCGGCCGTGTTTATGGATTTGATGAACCGGGTTTTCCATCCTTATCTTGATTCGTTCGTGGTGGTTTTCATCGACGACATTCTTGTCTACTCTAAATCTCGAGAGGAGCACGAGCAACACTTGAGGACAGTCTTATCCATTCTTGCGAGGGAGCAGTTGTTTGCGAAGTTTAGTAAATGCGAATTTTGGCTCGAGAAGGTTTCATTTCTGGGTCATGTTATTTCTAAAGACGGGATTTCTGTGGATCCTTCAAAGATAGAAGCCATAGTGGATTGGAAGAGACCCGAGTCAGTGACCGAGATCAGAAGTTTTTTGGGTTTAGCCGGTTATTACAGAAGGTTCATAGAAGGGTTTTCGAGGATTGCTACTCCGATGACTCAGTTGACCCGGAAGGATGTACCGTTTGTGTGGAGTGAAAAATGTCAAAGTAGCTTTGATAATTAAAGAAGAGATTAACTACGGCTCCTATTCTTGCGTTACCGAATGGAAATGATGATTTAGTAATTTACAGTGATGCTTCGAAAGAGGGCTTGGGTTGTGTTTTGATGCAGAATGGGAAAGTGATTGCGTATGCTTCGAGGAAGTTGAGCCCGAGTGAACAGAATTATCCGACTCATGACATGGAGTTAGCGGCGATAGTATTTGCGTTGCACAAATGGAAGCACTACCTATATGGAGCGAAGTTCGAGATTTTCACGGATCACAAGAGTTTGAAATACCTCTTATCTCAAAAGGAATTGAATAACAGACAGCGTCGATGGATGGAACTTTTAAAGGACTATGATTGTACGATTTCTTATCATCCGGGGAAGGCGAATGTGGTAGCCGACGCGATTAGTAGAAAGTCTTATGTGGCATCAATGATGGTCCGTGAGTGGAAAATGCTTGAGGGTGTTCGAGATTGGTCTCCTCGTGAATCGAGACATGGGGCTATTTTTGCGAATATTAGGGTATCTCCGACCCTAATTCAGAGGATAAAGGAAGCTCAGAAAGAAGATCCCGAGTTGGTGAAGATAATGGGTAAATTGAAGGAAAAGAACTTCGAGGATTTTTCTTTGAGTTCGAGTGGAGTTTTGACTTTCCGTGATCGTTTGTGTGTACCCGATGTTGGTGGAATAAAGAGGCAAGTTTTAGATGAAGGTCACAAATCGAGATATACTATTCATCCGGGTAGTACGAAGATGTACCAGAATCTGAAGCAACATTTTTGGTGGAATAATATGAAAAGGGAAATAGCGAGTATGTTTCGAAGTGTCTAACTTGTCAGCAGGTCAAAGCCGAGCATCAGAGACCCGCGGGACTACTTCAGCCGTTAGAGATTCCCGAGTGGAAATGGGAGCATGTGACCATGGATTTCGTTACGGGACTACCTCGTACCCGTAGGAAGTATGACAGTGTTTGGGTGATCGTGGATAGATTGACCAAGAGTGCACATTTCTTGCCTATTGACATTAGATACTCGATGGAGAAACTTGCAACCCTTTACATTGATGAGATTGCATGGGGTCCCGGTTAGCATTGTGTCAGATCGAGACCCGAGATTTACTTCTAGTTCTGGAAGGCATTTCAGGAAGCTTTGGGTACAGATTTGCGATTCAGCACAGCTTTTCATCCTCAGACTGATGGTCAGTCCGAGAGGACCATTCAGATTTTGGAGGATATGTTGCGAGCTTGTTCGATAGACTTTTCCGATTCTTGGGATAGACATTTACCGTTAGTGGAATTTTCTTACAACAACATTTATCAGGCTAGTATCGAGATGGCACCGTATGAGGCCTTGTATGGAAGAAAGTGTAGATCGCTTATCTGTTGGGATGAAGTCGGTGAAGCGAAGATCGTGGGTATTGATTTGCTTCAGGGTTCAGTTGAGAAAGTTAGAGTTATCCGGGATCGATTGAAAACAGCCCAGAGTCGACATAAGAGCTATGCAGATAACCGAAGGCGAGATCTTAGTTTTCAGACCGGTGATTTTGTGTTCTTGAAAGTATCTCCAAAGGTGGGTATTCGTAGGTTTGGGAAGAAAGGCAAATTGGCTCCGAGGTTTATTGGCCCGTTTGAGATTTTGGGAAAGATTGGACTTCTAGCGTATCGTCTCGCGTTACCGCCATCTTTGGACCGGTTACATAATGTTTTTCACGTTTCTATGCTTCGGAAGTATGTTCATGATCCATCTCACTTGTTAACGAGGCTACAGGAGGATATAGAGCCGGATATGACTTACGAGGAACGACCGGTTCGGATTTTAGATTCCAAAGTCCAAGAGTTGAGGAACAAAAGCATTGCGTTAGTTAGAGTCCTTTGGAAGAATCATAACATCGAGGAGTCGACGTGGGAGCTCCGAGATGAGATCGAGAGGAAATATCCGTGGCTTTTTAATTCGGGTAAGTCTCGTTAAAATTCGGGTCGAATTTTCTTTAAGGGGGAGTGAATGTCACGACCCGAAAACTAGGCTCTATTTTATTAGTAATAAATAATTATTATTTATTTAGTTGCTTATTTATTTAATTAAATTATTATTTATTTAAATATTTATGTGTGCATTTTATGTTTCATAATAATTATGCCTAGCATTTTATTTGAGTCATTTGGGTTAGTGTAGTATTGTTGGGTCTTAATTGTTAGTAGGGAGTGTAAGTTTTTTTTTTGTGTGTAGTGTAGAGGAGGGGGCCTAAGTGTAAGTTCTTTTAAATCATTTTAACTACTCCCTCCCTACTCCTCATCTTCTCCCTACTCTTCCCCTTCTCCCTCACTCTCTCCATTCCCTGCATTCTCTCTCTCCCTTCCAAAGAAAGGTAAATTTCTTCTCTCCCTTCTCTCTTCATTCTACCTATCTTCCTCTCATTATTTCTCATTTCTCATAAAATGAAACTTGTTTAGATCGTCGATAGGATCGTAGAGAGCTAAAAATATTTGAAATCTGTCATCTTTGAGAAATTTCAAGTAAGTTGCTTTTCCCCCATTTTTATGCTAAAATGCTCATATCATGTTTATATAATGCTTAAGTTGTTATATTTGATGTTTTATTGAGTTTGGAATTTATTTGGAATTTATTTGAGTTTTTGGTTAAAAATGGTGAATGTTAGGAATGTTGTGATTCAATCTTGGTTTTGGTTGATAAATGGTATTATTTAGGTCCCGTTAAGTTTAAATGTTGTTTGGGTACCTTAGTAATCATGTTGGAAGTCTTGATTTTAGTTGATTTTAGGTATAGTAAGAAGTTGGGTTGTTTTGGGTTTTGAAAATGGAGAACCCAGCTGCTGAAATCCCTCCCAGCCGTCGACCGAGCGCCCGCCTGCGCGGACCCAGGCGCCCGCCTACACCCCTTTTTCCAGCGGCCTGACCTTCTGGTCATTTAAGCGCGCGCTCGCCCCCTACCAGGCGCCCGCCCGCCCCCTATTCCAGAATTCTTCCTTTTTGCTTGGTTTAGGACTAATGGCTTACCTAATTTAGGTTTTATTCTTCTAATTAACCTAAGCTAACATCGTGGAACACTTTATTAATTGGAATTGATTCTTTTGTGAACAAATTTGTTATGGAATTTGATTAAGTATCATTTTTGGGAATGTGGTCCACCCTTGATGTGTTGTTTGGATTGGTTTACCTTTGTGGTAATTTAATTGGAATGGTTCCCTACTTTGGAATCAATAGTTGTGTATCGTGCTGGTATTTTATTACTTAGCTTTTATTTGAAAGTCCAGCTGGTTATTTGTGTATCGAGTCAGGCAATGGATAATGCTATAATGGCACAAGCCAAGTCCAGTATAGCATCGCCCATTGGTCCTTCTTTCCTCATCCAGATTGGCCTTGGATGGGATGAGCTAGCTCCTTTTGTGAGTATTCTAGCTAGGCGTTTTGGAGCATGACTTTGTGGCATGGCTCCCGCCCTTTGTGGCATGTTACTTTGTTATTGGTTCCGGTACCGGGGAATTCTCTTCAGCTTTCATGCTATTATGAAGATGATGATTTGTTGATTATTGAAGCTGCGCAGCGACCTTTATTTGGTTTTATCAGTTGGGAAACCTTGGCTAATATCCTTTGTTAATTGTTTATTTCCGGTGCTATCTGATATATGAAAATTGCTATGTGTTATGTGATTTATTATTGATTATTGCATCATAGCATGTCATGTAGTTGCATTAGTAACTTATTGAGATTTATCTCACCCCTTTTCTTTTGTCTTTGTTTTTCCTTAACACCCCCCCCAGGTGGAAAGGATTAGACTCGATGATCACGAGACAGGACGTCGCGAGGGTTGAGCTTTTGGGGCAAGTGTATATTGGTGGGTTTACATTATATAAATGTGTAACTCTTTTGGGGATAGTTGTACCACACTTTGACGTCACTAAGATTTGTATATTTTATTACTTTGTAGTGTGAGCTTATGGGGCTTACACTAGTACATCGTTGTTGTTAAATTGTTTTCCAAAACCTTGTGTTATCATCTTTTGATACGAAATGAAATTTTTATCTCCGATATTTTGGTATTTTGATTAGTAAGTCGACGTCCAGCTCGCGATCTCGGGCTCGCGGGGTTCGGGGTCGCGACAATATACCCTACTACTTGGTTGGGGTCTGTTATTAATAGACTCTAATTTGGCTTGTTTGTGTTACGTGGACACATTATGTGCCATTGTTATACTTATTTGTATTTGCAAATATAGAATACGTGTACTTGTATTTGGTGAGCACATGATTACATGGTTCCTGAAGAGCTAGTCCACTACTTTTGGACTTAGTTCTATACTCTTGTAGTTCAAGTAAACATCTACTTGTGCATTCTTGTGTGAGTCCAGCTGGTCACCTTGCTTGCTCGGAGATGTATAGGTTCACGCGTATCATGAGGCTGGGGCCAAAGTGATAATCGGGTGCCTATGTATCTGCGCTTGACCCCTTACTACAGGCCATAGTAAGGGCATAGCTTCCTTTATTAGAGCAATACGCCTGATAAAAGTGAATGCTAAACTCGTGAACACCTCGTGAATCTTATTCTTGTAAGTGACACTGGTTACCGGGTCCTCTTGTGTACTGCACAGCAGCAACTTGATTGATCGTGATTTGTCATCTGCAATAAGCAACGACAACAATGGTTTACTTGGGAGGAATAAGGTTGGAATATCCTTTGTAACGTGTTAGTTTAGCCTTATGTGCTAGCTACTTGATGAGTTGGCTTAGCCTCTCATATACCCATTACTTGATGACATCTTGAGCATGATTACTTGATAATCTTCTTGATTTGCATGATTACATGATAACATGCTATGTACTTGTATCTAGTAACTTACTGAGATTTATCTCACCCCGTTCCTTGTTTATTTGTTCCCCCCCAGGAAAGCAAGTGGTAATACGTTGTGAGGCTCGACTTAGCAGGGCTCTACTTGGCAGGTTGTTCTTGTTGGAGATTGTTATCCTTTCCAGTTTTGGTGAGGACGATTTGGTATCAGTTGTTTAGACTCAGTATATTGGGTAGACTTGTATAGTTCTTGTAATGCCAGCTTAGGTGCTAGGCATGTTTTCCGCTGTGTACAACCATTTGGTTTAAATTTCTTGGTATAGAACTCGTTGTGAGCTATCTTAGCTCGTTCCTCTTGAGTATATATATGATGTCAGTTTGATATAAGCAGATGCCATTCAGTTTCTCGTTTCTTGTTAGTCACGCGCACCAGGTTCGAGGTTCTATTAGAGAATCCCGGGACTTGGGGGCGTGTCAAAAGTAACTTTCCAACTCCACCCATTAACACTTCATATTTAAATCTTTTCATTTAACCCCTTAAAATTGATATTCATTTCAAACTAATCCGTTTGTCCATAAAGTGGGCGACACATAACAACTTAACTGAGTTTTCTAATGAATTCCGTCAAAAATCCCTAAATTGACAACATTTGACCGCATTGGGCCATAAATTAATGAAAAACATTGGGCCCCTGCTTGGGAAAAGCATGTCAATATTGGGTCCTAATTTGCAATTTTCCCTTTTTAAAACACATTGTGTCATTTTTGTAAATAACGTAAACTTGTTAACACGCCCTGACACTCTTTAATACAATGACTGGTACTCTTTTACACTACTACTGATATTCTTGAACAATAACACAAGCATCCCTAAACACTCCTACTAGCACTTTCAATGCTACCAGTGACATTCTTTAATAGTACACCTGACACTATTCTTGAAAAAAAACCCAGTGCATTTGACACTCTTAAATAGTGCACCGCACTCTTTAACATAACACATGACACTATTCAACACCATCACTGACGCTGATTAACAAAAACACTAACAACTCACATGTAATTGTACTCACTAATATATTACCCTGGCACTATTTAACACTATTATTCGTCACTATTGTTGACGCTCTTTTAACACTATCAATAACACTCTTTAATACTATAGGTGACACTCAATAATATGAATTGAAATAAGGAAGTCGCTGGTCATTTGCGAACCCAAAATCCTTCGTTAGATTTGGCCGAGCTCCATTGAAGAATCCGTTATCTTTTATTTTATACATGCCTCGGTCATGCGAAACAAATACTCCCTCCGTTCCTAAATATTAGCCGTTTTAGCCAAAAACACAACAACCAAGGACTCATTGAATACTCCTACAACTTTCCATTTCTACCCTTTTCTCTCCCCAATTAAATGCTCGCTTCACCTACCACCCACACATGACTATTGTTCTTCTTCTCCATTCTCAGTCATTTTTTTCTCTGAGAAACAAACAATCTAACTTTGCCTGCAAATAAAAGGAGAAAAGTTGCATCCAAGCATGAGGTCTCGACGGGAACAAAGTAAATGGAAGGTATAAACCCTACCATCACCGATTTTAATCTTACATAGAGGCTCGAATTCGCCGGCATTCCAATTGTTTTGGGTCGCGAAAAAAATATCTGAATCTATTAAATTCAGTATGAAATTTGGGGATTGAATGTTGAGCTCATACTTTCTGCAGTGCAATTTTGGTTGATTGTAAATCTATCTTGATTGCTTATTCTTCATAAAATTCCTAACTGGTTTGATTATTTTTTCTCCTTAAATCTTGATTTCAAATTTCAACGAGTGTCGATTCTCAAACTACTGTAAAGCAATCTTGATTATTTTAACTATTTTGTCTCTTTTGTAAATCATTTGGGTTTGCATCTTCTAAATTTTTGAGTTTCAAGGTGATATTTTTAAAAGCTTTGACTAGAGGAACCTAAGTGGCCGAGGTTGGAAAAAAGACGGAGGATGGCTGCTCTGAAGAAGCTTTGCAACGAAAGAACAGAGCAATGAAATTTTCTTTTGAACCCATTAAAAAGGTTAAGAATGAGAATGAATTGTTGAAGAGTAAATATTAAGAGAGAGAAAGTTGCTAGTAGCAGTTGTAAATGATGAGGGATAAGGGCAATTCTGTCCAATGGATCAAAAAATAGCAAAAACGTCAATTAATTTGGGAAAAGAAGGGAAGTCTAAAACGACTAATATTTAAGAACGGAGGGAGTAGTAATCTGCTTTTCTGCCCCTCGTACTATGGCCCCAACATCAATTTGACACTCGTACTGCTGAAACACTAAATGTATGATGCGTACTATGGTTTTATTAACAAAATTAACCAATTACTATTCAGTTGTTAAATTTTTTAACGAACATTATTTTTTTAACGGGCATTAATTATTTTAACAAAGATTAATAACTTAACGGAAATTTTTGAGGGAAAATTGAAAACTCATTTTAACAAAACTAAGTTTTGTTATCTCCATCATCTTCCCAAACCCAACATCCACCCCACCCTTTCCCAGCCCAACACCGCCACCACCGCCACAAACCATCACAACCAGTCACCACTCCACCTAACCAACTCCACCATTTTCAATTTGGGGTCCAGTTTGGTATATGAACTCCGATATTCTCAGATTCAACAAGCACCTCCCAGATTGAACCAAAGTAAAACAATACCCAATGTAAATCGTTTATTTTCAATGATTTGTATCTTCTTGCAGCAAATTGAAGCACTATCAAGTGAGACTGGCATAGCCGTTCAAGAAATAGACGAATTATTATCAGATCTGAAAAATTAACACAAATTTACAGAAATTTACAGACCCTTGACAAATTACTAGCAAAAGTCAGCTTTAAAATAGACCCTTGACCAACAATTTGAAGCACTATCAAAGATTTGTGCAAACGTAACCACACGGCATCGATCGGATCTGAAAAATTAACCCCCCAACAATGGCTTTCCGCGTTTTGGATGACAATGGAGATAGATCCGATTTACAACTATAGCAGAGAGATTATCGAAGTTGCTGGATTGGGGTCGGAGTTGAGGGTAATCACGAAAACGACGGTCGATCTAGAGAAAAAGTAGATCGGAGTTGTGTGTGCGATGTGGCTATGGTCGGAGAGAGTGCCGGAGACGGAGAAGATGCCGTAGGTGATGGTTTGGATGACGACAGTGCAAGGACGGGTAAGATCGCCGGATCTGGACAACAGTCGGCGACCGGAGGAGATCTCAAGGTCGCCGGGGTTAGGGGAGTGGTGTGTCGCCGGAGGTGGGGACGGGCTGCCGGAAGTGGGGTGTCGCCGGAGGTGGGGAGGGGTTGCCGGAAGTGGGGAAGGTAAAGAGAGAAAGTGTGTGTGCGTTGTGTGTCGGGGGAGGGAGGGGAGGGTGGGTTTTGTTTGGGTCTTAGGGGTAGTTCTGTCATTTAGGTAAATTAAAAATTGTGTTAATTATTAACATCCGTTAAAATAAATTAATGCTCGTTAGAAAAATAATGTGTGTTAGAAAAAGTTAACGACTGAATAGTAAATTGGTTAATTTTGTTAATAAAACCATAGTACGCATCATACATTTAGTGTTTCAGCAGTACGAGTGTCAAATTGATGTTGAGGCCATAGTACTAGGGGCAGAAAAGCAGATTACTCGAGTATAAACTTAAATGAGAATATTGCAAAAATATGCAACATAAGTGACCACTTTTAAGAAAACATATAGCTATCAGTATTGATGTAAATAAATGTGGATAATGTTTTTGTTCTTCCCCTAGTTTTATCTGACAGTTACTTCAGAAATTTCTCACATTCAAACAGCTGGGGAGCAAGGAAGAAGAAGAAGAAGACGCTGATGAAGCTACACATTGAGAGCTTCACACACAATTTCCCGCCTATGTCTTCCTCCGTTTTTCTTCAACAACCCTCCCATTGCTTCATCTCCACTCCACAGGTCTGTAATTTGCTTCTTTTTCTCATTCATCTTTACAATTTCGGCTAATTATGTATGGATTTGAGTATTTATTTGGATTTATGTGTAACAGTTGGTGAAAGGGTTGAAGCAATTTCCCGTATCCACAACAGTGAGTAATTGTAGAATTCAAAACCCAATTAGAATTGCTGCTTCTGTTCAAACATCTGCTCCTTCTTTGCCTGTTTCCTACCCTCTCTTACAACCTCCTCCCCAGCTTGATGATACTCCGGCGTCTCAGGTGTGATTACTTTTTTATTTTTGAATTTTGTTTAGTAGCTGATATACCCACCTTCTAATTTTGATTACTATCAATACTACTCTCTCCATACCCTAATTTGGTGTCCAGTTTTCATGGGATTTTAAAGGAAGTTGAATTCTTCAGTAATTTCTGTATGTACCAAAGATGCATAAGTATCCTTAGTATCCACTTTATTGACTTGGTGCCCGTTTGGTATGAAAGATTTCGGGATTCTATTCCATGTTATTTGCACAACCATGGAATGGAATTTGTACTAAAACATCATGTCATGGAATCACCATTGTTGTGTGCCAAACCGGCACTTTTAGTATTGATATTATAGATTGGAATGTAACTTAAGTAAAAAATGGACAACTCATTTGTGGACGGAGGGAGTATTATTTTGTTTTGCAGTTTTGCTCATTTCTTCACATTGACATTTTCACAAACAGTTGGAGGCAGCAGACCCTGACTTCTATAAGATTGGATATGTTCGAAGTGTGCGTGCCTATGGGGTCGAATTAGAGAAGGTCCTGATGGATTTGGAGTTTTTGCATCCAGAGACGTTGAGCCTTTACGTCGAGCCAGGGTGATTTGCTTATTTTGATATTATTACTTTTTTTTGTTTGCATTTGTCTTAGGTTTCCCAATTGAATTGCAGAAAAAGAATCATGTAGCCAAGCCCAACGGATGGAGATTTAGGTTTAGTTGAGTTCCATCGTTTAGGTTTATGCATTCTGATTCTGGACCGTCTGCTTCTTTCGGTGGTTCTTTTCTGTATTTCAATTGCGAAAAATTGTTTGTTATGCCTTTGAAAATTCTGATCTCTTAAGCAAATTGTATGCTGGGACTTACATCATATTATTATTCTATTTTCTCCTTGACACACAGATGATCATGGAAATTCCATTGGAGTGATGTTAACCATAAGCAAAAAACTCCGTGGATGTTTTTCCCGGATATCATTACCGGTCGGACATCCAATATTTGACATTATTAACTCAACCGATCCAGAGGTAATCTGTCTTACGGACCCTGATTTTCTCTTTATTGACTTCAATCATTATTCATGCTTTTAGGTTTGCTTTTTCCTTCTCTCTTCTATTTTCATTAAATTTACTGTGGTCCAATAATTTTATTTAGGGAAAATGCAAAAAAAAAAAAAAAAAAAAAAAAAACTCACCCAACTATTCACTTTGTGGATTTGATCGCCAAACTCATTTTTTTTTTTTGCGACCACACATCCAACTATTTCTTGTTTTTTTTTTGGGGTTGTAGCACTTTCACTAACTCCGTCAAAATTTCCATTATCTAGTCATGTACAATGCATGTGATTAGGGCAAAACTGGAAGCTCAATATTAACTAAATAGGCCAAAATATATTTGACCCTCAAGTACCACCAATCCACTTTATTAACCCGATGGGTATCTTTGTGTTTTACTCCAAAAAAGAAGGGCAATAATGTCAATCAACCATTAGTGAAAGCTCTCTCCTCCATCTTCATCAGACCACCACCACCGCACCACCACCCGCTAGAATCGAAATCATACAGCTGTGCTAGAAGAGAAGATAGCTGCGAATATATACCATCCTCACTCCCAGACTCATTTTCGTCTTCATGATTATTTGGGGGGGGGGGATTTATTCAAAATTTCGAGTTTTGACCTTCCTCCTTAGCTTGAATGGCTTTCATTTTTGAGTTAAGATTTTGTTTAACGATAACATATAGCATTCATCTCTTCCATTCGACCTTTGATTCGTTTAGAGGAACAAGAAAGAAGAAGTTTCACCGGATCGGATCTCCTGGCCGTCTCTTGAGGAAGGAGATGGTGGTGAGATTTGAGAAAGTGAAGATCTGGGTGGGAGGGAGGAAAGTGTGGGAGCCGATTGTTGGCTGTTGGTGAGGGATGATTGGGGCTGTTAGTTTGGTTTGTTAATATATTGCCCTTACACTTTATTTTCTAACAAAATAAACTTTCTAAAATATTTAGTTTTCCTTTAGTTTCTAATTTTACATTTAGAATGTTCAATGTTTATGTTATTTTAGTTTGCTTTGAGTTTCCAATTTCGCCCTTACAAATTTAATTACATGGATTTGCACATGGCTAGATAAAGAAAAACTTAACGGAGTTAATGAAAGTCATTTCAGAAGGAAAAGAAGAAAAGAAAGTAAAAAGGGTTGGATATGTTGGTTGAAAAAAATGAGTTTGGTGATCAAATCCAAAAATATGAATAGGTGGGTGATTTTATTTTTATATTATTATTATTATTATTATTATTTTTTTTGCTTTCTTTCTTTTATTTAAGTGATAAATATTAGTTGTTCAATCCTGTTCTTCAGCCATATAGAGCTTGTAACTTTTATAATTATCAATATGATTATATGTTCTAATGATTCTGGCAGACGGACTGGGACCTGCGGTTAGCATGTCTTCTTCTTTATGCATTTGATCGGAAGAGAACTTTTGGCAGCTCTATGGTGACTTTTTGCCTAGCGCAGAGGAGTGCACTAGCTTGCTTCTTGCTACAGAGGTTTGTGTTTGAGTAGATTACAGCGCACTCAATGTTTCCGGTGTGTGCGTCATTCATATGTGTGTGCGTGCGTGTAACTGGTAAATTTGGCCAAGGTCTCATTAATCTAGCGCCTCAACATGCTCTTCAATAGTAGTGCTCCATCTTAAGTCTCAGAAATGAAGAAGTATTGAAGTACTTACTTTTTGTTTGGGTCACTTCTATGTAATGATTTACTTACGGGATACGTGTTGAATACTACGGTAGCAGATTTGACCTGTTCAGTGTAAAGTTGATTGTAAAAGTTGAGCATGGGCGCTTTACAATAAATGATCACTTGCTTTATTTCTGGTAAAATTATGTTTCACTAGTCAAGTCACTGAGCATGGGCGTCTTACCACTAATCACTTGCTTTAATTCGTTGAAAATGTTTGCATAATCATTTTATGTGAGACATTTCCTGGTTTGCCTAACCGGGCTTCTTCCCTGTTTTTCATGTATATGCTATAGGAGGACCTCAAAGAACTACACGACGAGGATCTTGCTTCGACCATGAAAGATCAGCAACAAAGGGCCCTAGTATTTTGGGAGAAAAATTGGGTATCTAGCATTCTTTCATCTAATATTGCTAGTACAAAGTCTACCGTTCTTTATGCATATTAACTTACGTACGCAACCTCCTTGTCCACTATTGGGACATGCTTCTCTTCTCAGCATTCTGGTGTACCTCTTAAAATAAAGCGCCTTGCTCCTGAACCAAAGCGATTCATTTGGGCACTTGGAATGGCGCAGTCTAGAAACATTAACATGCAAATAAGAGTTGGGGCATTAGTTCAAGATGCAAATATGTTTGTTCCTTATGCTGGTGAGATTTACCTCTGAGGTTTTCTTGTTATACGGAGTATTATGTTTTAATAATCATTGACTTGATGGAACAACTATGTTGGTGCTTAAAGAAATTAGAGCTGGTTTTCCCTTCTTATTTCGTAAGACGAGCATCTGGATTTACATAATGTAAAAACATAAAAGGAAAAAAAATCCAAAGTTTCAGTTTTTCATAGGGCCTGAAACATGTCCATTTGTAGGACTATTTTATACAAGTTAAAGAAATATCGACTCTACCATCGGTTGCAGGGTGATTGAGGGATCTTCTTCTCTGCCAAAGAGCTTGTGTTTGATTAACTCGTTATCTATAGTTAATGCCTAAGCTCAGTTATCTAAAATGAACCACCTCTTATGTCTTTCCCATAGTTACCAGGAACGCCACTTCCCCCCTCGTCCCACGTCCCGGATCGCGGTACATTTGCGTCCCGGTTTGCCAGGGAACGCGACCCAATTCCCCAAAATCCCCGTTCCGAAAATTAAAGCAAAAAGGGTAAAATCTGACTTTTTTATCCCCATCGTTTGATCGATATTGTCTAGGTCTTTTTTTGGGCCTTCGATTGCGTCGACTTTGCGTTGAAATCCATTCCACAGTCGGCGGAATTGAGTGGTTTGTTAGCGATATAGATAATATTGTCGTAATTGAAGTTGTTGGATGAGATTAGGAGAAGAACCAGAATTGATAAGGATGGGAGAAGTGAGGTGAATCTGGAAGGAAGAAGGATTTCGGTGGATTGTGGAGAATGAAAGCCGAGATACGAAAGTAGATCTGGGTGTGATCGTGCTTATGACTTTATTCTTAGATTGGCTATATTCACTCCAGATTTTTAAAAACTAAATACACCCATTAATTGTACAACACTCTTATTCTAATTTGTACAACATTTTCATAGCACAAACTGGGTGTTTATAGGCTTTATGAGTGTAAGTAACAAAAATCTTAAAAAATACATTTTTCTTTTATGAGTTAATATTTATACTATTTGAAATTCTAATACACACACACAATATATATGTAATGGCGTTCCCAATAAAAGCGTACCGCATCCCCAACGAGCGTACTAATTAATCCTACCCCCTACGTACCCAAAATTTTAAAATTCACGTTCCCCGTCCCCGTTCCCGTCCCGCATCCCGAAATCTTTCCCACAATGGGGACACTCACAGAACATTAACTCTCCGAAACTTTTTATATAGAGAGTAAAGATATAGGACGACGATTAGTTTTCTATCACTCGGTCTACAAACATGGTATTTGCTATAGTTCCAAAATTGTTTGCAATGTGGGAGAGGCAAATTTACGGTGAAAGAAAAAGCTACATGTAACTATTGTGTTCATGAGAAAACCGATACTGTAAGCTTGCTGACTTAATGTCATTTTGACATATATGCTATTCAATATTAAAGATATTAATCTTTAAGCCAAATGCATGGTTTATCCTTGGAACATTGGGTTCACTTTTGATCTTTTTGATTTAAGACATGCAGAAGTACTTAACATCCCATTCTTATTTAGTGTGTTTACTCTTGAGCTTGCTAGCCACTTGTTGTCGTCAAGCTGTATGAGAACTCTGGTATAATTAGAATCTCGTCTGAATACTGCAAGTCCCAGTTCTGTGAGTTGTCCTTTTATAAGTAAAAGCTTTTTGGTGAGACGGAGTTTTACTATGAGGGAGAAAATAATGTACAGAACCGAGAACTGGAGGACCTGCTGTCTGCCGAATAAAGTAGGCAAATAAAGCACAATACCTGACAAAGAACAGTGGGAAACTATCTCTAATCATCATAGATTCAGAGGTAGAACACCCCCCCCCCCCACAAAAGCAAAGAGGGCAGTAGACAGAACTGTAGCTTCTTTGTACTCCCTCCGTCCCGATTTATGGTTCCTACTTTGACTTTGCACGGGGATTAAAAAAAATGTTGTGAGTATGAAAAGTAAAGTAGGAGAGAGAAAGTGGGCAGGGAGTTTTTGTTGTGAGAATGACAAGTGGGTCCCATTGTCCATTTTAGGTAATAAAGTAAAGTAAGAACCTTTAATTGGGACAGACTAAAAATGAAAGTAAGAACCTTAGAGCGGGAGCGGGACAGAGGGAGTAATATCAAAGCCAAAAAAGAGTAAATTAGAAGCTGCTTTACAGACTATGGCTAAATCCTTGAAAAATTCAACATTGGGAGGAGGTGTTTGTGAGTATGAAAAATTAAATAGGAGAGAGAATGAGTGGGAGGAATAGTAAGTTGATTGGTGTTGTGAGTGTAAAAGTAAAGTAGGAGAGAGATTGAGTGGGAAGAATAGTAAAGATTCTTTACCATTTTGGGCAGTCTCAAGTCACGTGGAACGGATGAAAAAGGAAATAAGTGTCAAGTGACATGAAACGGAGGGAGTATATCCCTATGAATAACGTTCGAGGTCTATGCCTTTTCACATTTTTGGAGGTTTTAGCTTTTCTGAAACCATATATCAAACAAAATCTTTAACTTCAACGAGACGTTATGCATTCATGTATAAAGCAACATGAAAAGTGAAGAACTGAATTGACTTGTAAGTGAATTGTGAAGGGTTTGGGATCAAATAAAATATTGCGAGTTGTAATCTTTTTTGCCTGTGTCCTTAGTATATTACTCCCCCATCGCAAAAGAATAGTCCTACCTTGACATTTTGGGGTCAACTTGTTTTAAAAATGTGCTTAATTTATGAAATTCTAAAAGTTGCTGTATAGAGCATTCTGAATATTGTTCGCGTGATTGGAATTCTTGGGACTGAAGGATTATTATCTGATTAATGGTAAGTACTAGGAACATTTCCTGTGCAGTGAATATTAAAAGATGTCTTCTGGGAGGGTTAGGTGTGACATTCTAGAGCAATACTGATCACAGTGACCAGTGCTACAGAATAGTTTTAAGCTATAATTTCACGAAATTCAAAAACCCTTCGTGGGACTACTTTAACCAACATACATTAAATGATTACATATCAAGTGCAAAATTATTTCCCTACAAGTATTTTCACCGGAACGTGGACTCTAACCATGAACTTGAATACAATTCTTGGGTGCTTCAATACTGGGCATTAGATTCGTTTAACTCTGAATCTTCTGATACAATGATATGCATTGTGTGGAATTGTTACAAACTACCTCTAATTGGACTTATTTATCTTGTTTGTAGGATCCAGTGATTACTCATGGGGGGGGGGGGGGGAGTGGAATTCTGTGCGCTTGGTAGCTATCCAAAAGAACTAGGATACATTTGAGTAGATATGTTGGTCTGAAATAGGAGGAACATAATTTATCATTTAGAGTGCTTTTGGAAGTAGGTTAGAGTCAACAAGTCTACTGGTCCCTATATATGGAACCTAGATATCCTTATTAACCTCTTGGAGAAGAATTAAATTCTGTCTGGCTAAAGCTTAGGGATCATCCTTTTCGTCATTTAATCTGATAATATTTACAAAAGGCATATGGTGCTGTATACTCCCTCCCCAAACACCTTGCACTTATTTCCTTTTTGGGTGTCCCATTGGTAAATCCCCTTTCCTAAAATGTTCAAAATTTATTGTTTTTCTATTCTCTCTACCCCACTTGTCATACTCACACACTTACTTTTGGGCCCCACTTGTAAATCCCACTCAACTTATCATACTCACAACCTCTTTCCATTCACAATACTTTTGATTATATATACTCACTCCTTAATTCCCGTGCATCCTTAAAAGTGTGCAAGGTGTTTTGGGACGGAGGGAGTAACTAGCTTAACATTGTAAATTAGAAGTCTGAGTGTGGATGTCGAGCTTAAGTGGCAGAAATGAAACCGCTTCATGAAGAAAGCTCCATGTCTATATTTTAATTTAAGCTCATGTTTTGGACACTCCATCAGGGTGTTTGTCATTTTTTAACTTCCAAGTTGACTGTCAGATTCTGACAGTATTTTCTTTAGCAGTATTGTTGTTGTTGTTGTTATTGTTATTATTTTTTTGTTTGATTTGGTAAAGGTTACTTATTGAATATATATCATTCTCTGCAGACATGCTGAACCATTCCCCTCGACCGAATTGTTTTCTCCTTTGGCGTGGTAAAGATCGCATGCTTGAGGTGATGATAAATGCTGGACATCGGATTAAAAAGGGTGATGAGGCAAGAATCAATCTCTTCCTTGTTCTAATCCTTTTTTTCTTGCCAAAAATATTTCTTTTAGTTTTTATATATTCTAAACAGGAATTTTAATTATTAAAAGAAGTTACAGCCGGAGATCTCTAGATGCATAAAGGAAGCTACCCAGGGTAACCCACTACTTTGATTGTTTCAAAAGGGCGACACTACACCTGTCTAAACGGGCTACAAACAACGCAAACCAACTGTTGGGTTAATGCCTTTGAATTTGGGACGCCGAGTTAAAGGATTAAACAACAGAGAGATTTCGTAATTCCGGGACAGAGCGCAGAAGGAAGGTTTCCAAGTCAGTTTTGGACTAGGTTTCTAAGTTCCTAAGAGATTTTGAGATAAACTTTACTAGTATAAATAGAGGCCAGTAGTTTAGATTAAAATCACACCTCAGATGTCATAGACAAATTATTAGAGTGCTCAGAGCAAGGTCTGTAATTCTATAGTTGCACAGTTAGGAATTATTGTGATCAATAATTCGTGCAGCAGTAATAGTGTGATCTTGTAATCGTTTCTCCAGATTGATAATAATATTCTCTCCCCTCCCCGTGGACGTAGCCAAGTTGGTGAACCACGTATATCTGTGTTCTTGTGATCGCTCGCTTTTCTTATCAAGTCTTGTTATTGCTCTAACAAGTGGCATCAGAGCTTGGTTGAAAAGGAGAATTAGCATCGACGGAAGAGATCCAAGATCGAAGAAAAACAAGGTAGCAGTTTCTGGTCCGTTTTTATCCAGCGCAGCGGTGAATAAAAGGCGTAGCGCATTCGTTCACCATTGGACCGTGCTGATTTTCGGTGAGTAGCTTCGGGACTCATAGATCTTCGATCTGAACGGTGGAGATTGGATTTTGATGTCCGTAGCATCCGAAATTGTATCCGGACAGAAGCTGCTGGTGTTTTGTCTTCGATTGTATGCGTTTGGAGTTTCTTGTTGCGATTTCTCCAAGTGGCACCAGAGCTTTGGTTCGTGGTTAGAGATTCAGGGATTCCGCTGCAGAGAACAAGAAGATGGGTCAAGGAGCAGATTCGATCGACAAGTTCAATGGAAGAATAGTTTTTCTCTCTGGCAGATCAAGATGAAGGCTTTGTTGGTAGACAAAGATTTATGGGAACCGTTGGAGATTGCAATCAGGGATCGTAAGGATCCCAAGGGTAAGACAGTCACCACAGAAGGTACAGCAGAACAGTCAGAGAAGGACAAGATAGCAGCAGCGGAGGAGGTGGCGGCATTGAAGAAGTTAGATCAGAAGGCTCACGCCAAGATCATCAGACGTTGGATGATGAGATCCTAACCAATGTTGCAGGAACAGACTCCGGAAGCGATCTTTGGTTGAAGTTGGAAGATATGTACATGACACGTTCATTGACCAACAAGTTATACCTGAAGAAGAAGCTATATAATTGTCGTATGACTGAAGGTACGCCCATAAATGATCATTTTGACAGATTTACTTCTGCATTACTTGAACTGCATAATATAGTAGTAGTTGTTGATGACGAGGATGCAGCCTTGCAGCTTTTAGTATCTTTACGTATGTCTTATGAACATTATGTCGATTCGTGCATAAACCGTAAAGATGGGATTTCTCTAGAGGAAGTGAAAACTTCTCTCAAGACGAGGGAATTGCGCCGAAAGGCGAGTGGGAATGAGGCAGGTACCCAGTCATCAGGTTTGGTTGCTAGTAGTAGCAACAGCAGGGGTTCTAGTGGGAGGAAGAACAATCAAGGTAATTCTTCACACAAGAAGGGTCCGAAACCTGGGGATATCTGTAATTTCTGCAAAGAGAAGGGGCATTGGAAGTTCGACTGTCCCAGAAGGAAGCAAGGCAAGGCACCCGTCACAGCAGAGGCCATGACGGCCAGAGTTGCAGTTCAGATGAGGATTATGCTCTAGTAACATCAGAATCAGCATGCGCATCTAATGTGTGGATTCTTGATTCAGGAGCGTCTTACCATATCAGTCCTAGGAGAGAATGGTTTACCGGTTATAGGCAGATAGTTGGCGGTGATATAAGCATGGCCAACAGTACAGTCTGCAGGGTTGTCGGTATTGGTTCGATCAAGGTCAGGACTCATGATGGTAGGGTTGTCACTTTGAACGAGGTTCGACACGTTCTGCTTATAACGAAGAATCTGATTTCTCTTAGTCAGTTAGACAGCAAAGGGTTCAGTTTCAAAGGTAAAGGTAGAGCAGTTAGTGTCTGTAACGGTTCAGAAGTGATGCTGAAAGGCCTTAAGCGGAGCTCC
The DNA here is from genome assembly GCA_026119855.1 of Campanula takesimana. Classification (NCBI taxonomy): domain Eukaryota; kingdom Viridiplantae; phylum Streptophyta; class Magnoliopsida; order Asterales; family Campanulaceae; genus Campanula; species Campanula takesimana. The sequence goes on from JAOWBW010000279.1 coordinate 1,053,583, forward strand.
TTGTATTTCCTCCAAGGAAAGACGCTTGCAGAGTCGACTATGGCTGCATCAGAAGAGGTGAACGAGGGAGATATGTCTAAGCTGTGGCACATCAGGCTCGGTCACATGAGCACTCGAGAGATGCATGAGTTGACTTACAGAGATCTTCTTTATGGCCTTAAGATCAAGGATCTTAAAGGCGTTCTGGATTACATCCACTCAGAGTATTGGGGACCTTCACGTCAGGGATTTCTAAGGGGGCACAGATATGTCTTGTCTATGGTTGATGATTATTCGAGGAAGACTTGGGTGGTTATCATGGAGCACAAGAATGGGGTCCTAAGGAATTTCAAGGACTGGAAGACAGTAGTGGAGAACCAGACAGAGAAGGAGATTAAGAAGCTTCGGACAGATAATGGTTTGGAGTTCTGCAGTACTGAGTTCGATTCGTTTTGCAGAGAGGTGGAGGTTTCTAGACATCTCACCAACAGAGGCACGCCACAGCAGAATGGTGTAGCAGAACGAATGAATCAGACATGGCTTGTGGGAGCGTTGTGCATGCTCTCCAATGCAGAGTTGTCTAAACGTTTCTGGGCAGAAGCGCTTAGTACAACATGTTACTTGATTAATCATGGACTTCATACCGGTATTGGCCTCAAAGTTCCCTATGAGGTATGGACTGGTAAATCCATGATTGTTTCAAGTGTTGGCGGTGTTGATAAACAGGTGGAGCAACAAGATACTGAAGAGTTAGTTGTACCACAGTCAGATGTTGAAAAACAGGTGGAGCAACAAGATACTGATGAGTTAGTTGTCTCACAGTCAGATGTTAATCAGGATCCACCACAGAGACAAAGACTGAAGCACCAGAAAGTTCAAGTTCAGTTCCTAAAGAACATGGGTTAGCACAAGGAGGGTCTAGAAGAGCTAATTTCAGGAATGGATTTGAAGACTTGGTGTCTTATGCACTGCAGGTTGCTGAGGAAGTAGAGCCCGTTCTTGCGGAACCTTCTATTTTCAATAAAGCAGATACATGTTCAGAGTTATCTCAGTGGTATGCGGCTATGGGTGATGAGATGGAGTCTCTTTACAGGAATCAGACTTGGAAGTTGACTACAAGGCCAGAAGGCAGGAAGATTGTGACTTGCAAGTGGATCTTCAAGAAAAGGGAAAGGATGTCCCCGACAGAAGAGGTCAAGTATAAAGCTCGAGATGTTGCAAGGGGTTTCACACAGAGAGAGGGGGTGGACTACAATGGGATCTTCTCAACAGTGGTCAGACACACTTCAATCAGAGTGTTGCTAGCAATAGAAGGAGAGATATACATGACAGAGTCGGAAGGATTCCAAGTTCCTGGTAAGGAAGATCAAGTTTGTAGATTGAAGCAATCGCCTAGGCAGTGGTACAAAGGATTTGACAGTTTGATAGCAGCAGTCAAGAAGTCAGAGATTCAGAAGTCGAAAGGCTTATTGGTCGCAGAGATGAAGGGTTTGGGTAACCCGAAGAAAATTCTGGGTATGGAGATCTATAGAGACAGAGCCAAACGGAAACTGTTCTTATCCAGAAAAGATACATCAAGAAAGTTTCAGAAAGGTTTGGTGGGTCGACAGCTAAGGCTATAGATACTCCGAGTGCAGTGAATGCACATACAGTCGCGTTTGGGCCCAAATCGGTTGAGGAGAAAGAGTATATGGCTCCAGTATCCTTTGCTAGTGCAATTGGTAGTTTGATGTATACTACAGTGCTCACTAGCGACGTCAGACTCGTCTGTGGAGGTGGGACAGAATGTGCAGTCAAGGGTTTCTCAGATTTGGGTGATGTTGACTCAAGAAGATCGAAGACCGGATATGTGTTCACGCTTGGTGGGCCAGTTGTCAGTTGGAAGGCTAGATTGCAGACGACAGTGACGTTGTCTACAACAGAGGCAGAATACGTGGCATTGACAAAGTCCGCTAAGGAAGGAATATGGTTGAAGGGATTGATCAGCAATTTTGGGGTTCATCATGAGAGGACCAAGCACATTGATGTCAGATATCATTTCCTAAGGGATGAGAAACGGGTAAAGGTGAAGGTAGGGACGGCGAACAACCCTGCAAACATGTTCACAAAACTCGTGACGGGAAGCAAGTTCCAACATTGTTTGGACTTGCAGATTGTTCGCAGCTATTAGATAGCAGAAGAGGCGAGGGGGGAGAAAAGGTTTGTTGTCATGGAGATTCAAAGTCAAGTGGAGATTGTTGGGTTAATGCCTTTGAATTTGGGACGCCGAGTTAAAGGATTAAACAACAAAGAGATTTCGTAATTTCGGGACAGAGCGCAGAAGGAAGGTTTCCAAGTCAGTTTTGGACTATGTTTCCAAGTTCCTAAGAGATTTTGAGATAAACTTTACTAGTATAAATAGAGGCCAGTAGTTTAGATTAAAATCACACCTCAGATTGTCATAGACAAATTATTAGAGTGCTCAGAGCAAGGTCTGTAATTCTACAGTTGCACAGTTAGGAATTATTGTGATCAATAATTCGTGCAGCAATAATAGTGTGATCTTGTAATCGTTTCTCCAGATTGATAATAATATTCTCTCCCCTCCCCGTGGACGTAGCCAAGTTGGTGAACCACGTATATCTGTGTTCTTGTGATCGCTCGCTTTTCTTATCAAGTCTTGTTATTGCTCTAACACCAACAATATATATTACCCCCAAAAGGAAAATGAAAATGAGACAGTACATCCTCCAATACATACATGTAGATGTCCATCTGCTTAAATATTAAAGATCAGCGACCGAAAAATGGCAGCAGGATTATTTCATAAACTTCAAATGAGCAAGGTTGATGCAGAACATAGCAGCCTTCTTGCCTTCAGAAAAATGGGGATCATTTATGATTCATCAAGGACGAAGTCAAATAATGAAGAACATCACATGTCGCCACGAGATGAGTCAAGGCCCACTTTTGATGACTTACTGATCTCTTTACTGATCTCTTTAGTCTTTAACCAATGCTTTTTTTCTTAAGTAAAATGCAACGGTGTTATATCTTATAGATTATAGCTGGCCTGTCATTGTCTTAATTTCCTTTATCTTCAAAATTCTGACACATTAACTGGAAAGTATTTACGTGGTCAAACCCTTAGTATGTGTGTATACTGTATAGCAAACTGATCTTGTCAGAATAACATGGAGTGTTAAGATAATTTTATATTTTCCTTCTTTTATCCAGATGACCATCAAGTACAGGAATGGACAGAGCAATAACATGCTCATGGAAAGATATGGCTTTTCATCTCCTGGGGTAATTTTCTCTGTAACTGAGTTGTGCAGATTCTGAAAATTTGTATGTGATGCATTAATGCGTTGTGGGTAAATGATTGGTTTATGGTTATGTACACAAGTCCATATGCGTTTTATTTGATTGATGATTTTCCCATATGTATCGTAGTTATGGAAAAACCTCCCCACTGCACTAACAATGAGAATACTCATGTCTATTGCCACTCAATCTCACTGAAAAAATGTTTCCATACAATCGCACCTGTTTCCTTCCTCAGAGAATACTCTAGCAGCTCAGGGAGAGCAGTATGGGAGTTGACACCCTCATTTTTACCATACATGCCCACCCTTGAGTTTGGTGTCTGAAGTTGTTTATACAGTTAGTTTTTCCGCAGACCACTTTTTGGTGTATTTGTAGTTGCACTAGTGAACTTTTATTCAGTAGGTGAGGCACTGTTGATTACTGAACCAATCAATCAAAAGGCTAATAAAGATATTAAGTTTTGAAGTTGACTCATGCTAAAGTATTACTGAGACCCTGAACTCTCTGGATTTCATCTCAAGCTTGACAGACTTCATCTTTCATGAAAGATATTATCGGTAATGAAATAGGGAGATAACAAAGGAGATGAAGAACAGTAAAGAAGAAAACCGAGCTGGGAGGGAGGGAGAGTGAGAGAAGAAGGGAGAGGGAGAGGGAGAGGGAGAAGCAGAGAGAGAGAGAGTTTCCCTATAGTCTCCATATATTGAGGGAAGATACCCATCTTCAATTGGCTTTAGCTCTGCCTTGACTCTGTATTTTGTCTAATGGGCTTCAAATGGTTACCACATCTATACGAGTGCAGCAGTTTAATGTGTTATATATTTTGTTTTCCACTACAATTTATGATGTTAGCTGAATGATATGGCTTCTAAGAGTTGTCTAGAGGTAATCCTTCTACCTTGAGGTCCCTGCTGCATTTTTCGTTTTACTAAACATGGTTGGTTTATAGTTTTCTACTGTTTAATTTGAGACAATCCTCAACTCCTGCTAATACATTTACATCTTTTAGTATCGTAATTGATCAAATCCAGGTAATTGGGGTTTTACTGAATCACATAGCTTGATCCTTGCATTTTTGAACTTGGCTTCTATTTCTTGATGTTTCCTCGGATTAAAAGCTTGGTGTTTTCTGCTTGAATGTTTGTAGAACCCCTGGGATGTCCTCCCATTTTCTGGCAATGCACGGATACATTTGGATTCCTTCTTGTCAGTCTTCAACATAGCTGGCCTGCCTGAAGAATATTATCATAACCGTATGGGTCATATGAACTTTCTTTATAATTTGTCCTTGTGAAAAACTCTGTTATTAACTGAAAACTTTCTTTGAACAAAAAAAGGAATCACTTATAAAACTTGTATCAGGTCGGCTTTCAAATGGAGGAGATAGTTTTGTCGATGGAGCGGTTATAGCAGCTGCTAGAACGCTGCCCACATGGTCAGACGGGGCTATTCCTCCAATCCCAAGCACTGAAAGAAAAGCTGTCAAGGAGCTGCAGGAAGAGTGCAATCAGATGCTAGCCGAGTTCCCCACAACTTCTGAGCAAGACAGACAGATTCTAGGTATTTTTTGGGTACCCATTTGACTTTTTATGGTCAATACCAGTGAACTTTGACCAAATATTAATATCAATATAATCGTCCTAATGAAATTGTAAAAAGTGTAGTGATTTACTAATAACAATTTTTTGAAATTTATTGTTATGATTAGATTGACATTAATGTTTGGTCAAAGTTCACTTGTGTTGACTATAAAAATTCAAATGGAACTAACTTTTCGGGACGGAGTGAGTAGCTACTAACTACTTATAGTCTCTAAAATTTAATGTATTTGGTTTCTGTACCCCCCAAAAGAAAAAAGATAGTCCCTATAACTGAAAAAAAAACTCCACTTTCCTTATGAAAAGTCAACTGAGGACCAAATCAAATGACTATGTAACATATTCATTTTATTACACACCACAAAATTGAAAGAATATTAAGAAATCTATCAATAACTAAAATATTATTGTACAAACAAGTTCCCGTCACTTTAAGAAGAGTAAGAATTGACCGAACATGCGAATTAAGAAAATGTTTTGACTAGTGACTAATTCTCTAAAACAATTTCAAATTAAGAACGCTTTTTTAATTTAAAGTAGGCAGGAAATGAAGGTTAGGTTAGTCAATTTGTTGTAAAAAAGGTTTCCTACAAAGGAAATGCTACTCTTCTATGGGATGGCCTAAAAAGGAATAGAGAGCACTTCTATTGGGATGGAGAGAGTGCATTTTTATGAATCTTTATCAAATTTTAATCAAGTTGACTAAAAAGTTATAGAGGGACTACTCTTTGGGGACGGTTGGGAGTACACCTGTCTTGATGGGTGTTCAGTGATTTGGAGTAACCGCCGTAGTTGAGATCAATTAGGTGGAGAAAATAAATAAAATAATAAATCTCCAGCCTAAATTATGCCTGTGCCAATTTGATGATTTGCTCTAGATTGTGGTTGAATCAGAACTGAATATCATAATAACTTCGAACTAGAAGGAGAAGAAGATAAGAAGCTACCTGGGGTTCAACAGAACGTGACTATGAAACAGCATTTTTGACCAAAATACCTGGGTTCAACAGAACGTGATATGAAACAACATTTTTGACCAAAAAATTCTGCTATGAAAACAACAATAATTACCAAATTTTAGGCGAAGCCAATGGCAAATGTCCATATAACTAATATGTTTCCGTTGAAAATGGAGCTAATGTCCTGATCATTTCCGATTTTGTTTTTTCTTTTTCAAAAACCTTGTGCATTTGCATTTTTCTGGGTACATAAATCTTAAGCTTGTGCGTCCTCTCTTGCTTGGTTTATGAACTACGCTACTAAAGAGAGTATCTCTCATACAAAATATTACTCATATATAACATTTGCAATTTCATATTCAACATTTCGATCCATCTTGTATTTTTTTTTTTTTTAATCTCTCTTCTTTTTTACTCTTATCATCATCACTGCGGACAGATTCTATGCCAGAATGTAGCAGAACACGTGAAACTGCAATCAAGTACGTAATCCTCATATCATCATCATCATCTGTTTCATAAATAATCCAGAACTGATTAACACCTCATTTTCTTCCTTACAATGTTTGCATATGAATGAATGCAGGTATAGGTTGCACAGGAAGTTATTCATAGCGAAGGTGATCCAGGCATTGGACATTTATCAGGAGAGGATACTCTTCTAACCTTGGATAGTATTATATGTTTGTATTCGACAAAATCGACAACCCAAATAGATGATCGAAAAGTTTAGCTTAGTTTTAGAGGGAAGAGAAAATTTTATGGATTTGTCCACTGTTTAGGCATAGTTTCTTGTAGAGTTGCACCAATTGAACATACTTGTAGACTAGGCAGGTCAAGAAATACTATCCTCTTCTCCGCCCACACCCCCCCCCTCTCCCCCAACCCAACATCTTTCAGTTGGATTGGATTGTACTTTCTGTACTCTATGCAAGTGATTTTGTTGACATATGCGTACGGTTTTCCATTTTCTATTTTCGGTATGTTACTCACTTTTTCAGTTTGGTTAAATATCTACTCTTTATTTTATTATCTAAACCACCAATCTGTTGTGGACTCCGCCGAGACTGCCAGTATTTCACTGGCAGAGATGGCAGTCAATGAGCTGTCAGAGGCGGAGTGCATGTATCGTAATTGGGTTGATTATATGACATTATGCCCCTCAATTTTAAACTGTGCACATGATTAGTTACATTAATTTTTTAAAAGAAAAAGTGACATTTTCTGCCCCCCTTAACTGGTTGCTTTTAGGTTTTTTGCTTGTGGTTTGTTTTTGTGGGATATAAATGAAAAAGAAGGTGAAGAGGAAACAAAATGAGAATGGTAAAAACGATCAACTAACCAATCAGTGGCTATCCCATCATTTTTATCACAAAAATATAATTCTAAATCAACTACACCTAAAAAGAGATCTCTGAAAATATCATTAAAAGAATGCTTCTATTCTCCTAAACCCACTATTTTCCCAACAAATACATTTACACGTCCCATAAACGAAAAATATGACTGAAGAAAACATAAAGTAACTACTGACAACCGAAAATCTTCGCTCTCTGAAGTTGAAAAAACTATAAATCCCACAGAACATCAATGTATCTAAAAGGCCATACGACCCGCAAGCCTGCTTTCAGATATCCTCCTATCAATGGCTGCATCAATCGAGCTCATCTGCAACACAAGCAAAAAAACCCCAACATCTTGTTAGTATAGAAAATGAGCGACTGCTGACTATCATGTGTATAAAATACTTGGTAATATTACAACTTGCTTCTGCGCAAGAGATCTGAACTTTTCAGAGGAAGCTGACCTGGACGACCAAAGTTTGAAGTCACTGTTTGATCTTAATATTAAATGGGCATAAACTTGTTGGGTATGTTCACGATCCACCCAAACTTCATAATCAATCATGTGGACAGGTTTATAATAACAAATGAATGAATAAATCTAAGAGTAAATACATACTCTTCATTTGGAGATTCCTTGAGCCGGTTGCACGAGCTTGTCAGATATACAATTAAAAGCTAGCTACCAGCAAATGTAAAAAATACCTACTTGACATTTGATGATCACAAACAATGTTGGGACTGCTTGCCAACCGGAGAAAGACCAAAAGGCCCATCAATCAATGGGGTTGAAAGACAGTGAGTGATATGTGAACATAAGGCTCAGATATCTTTTGCAGTATGTTACACCGTCTGTCCCTAAATGAACGTCTCTTTTTTGGCAAGTTTACTTATTCCTCCTTGCCAATCATCATTTTCTTGTTTACGCTTAAAACCATATTATAATAGGGTGACCTCATTAAGGGTAGTTAGGTACATATTTTTACTATAAATGTTCAGATGTCAACTTTCTAAACTTCCTTCAAAATAAAAAATGGACATTCATTTAGGGACGGATAGAGTACCAGTTTAAAAAAGAAGAAGAAGGAGACCTTTAAAATGCACAGAAACCTCTAAACATAAGAAACAATGCATGAACAACTGAATCTGAAATCACAGAAGGTGAACAAGCCTACTCATCTGGTCAGATGGTAAAGCAACTCCATATCCAAGTAGAAGAACATAACTGGAGCTAATTATCACTTACCTGGCTCGTTTCATCATGCACCTGATACTTCAGTAAAGACATCCTTCTTTCTTCCTGCAAATACTTTTAAATCATTATCATGCAACAACTCGAGTAAGAGCAAACACATTTGAGATACAAACTTATACAAGGGAATAAAACAAAACTGACCATCGACATCGCCTCATCGTCCCAGACTAGATAGACCTCATTTGTGGCGGGCTGGTTAGCAGGAGCTTTGTTTGCAATAACAGGAGGTGGGCCAATTGAAGGACCGCCAGTATTTGGGCCAGAGGCATATGAATGTGAATTGACAGGAGCCCCGCCTAAAATAAAAGAAAAGATGCATTAATATTAATTACAGTTCTCACAAATTACATGAAATAGAGGGATAACACAGGGAACTAACTGTTGTTACACCATACTAAAGGTGTGAAATAGCTAGTTGGGTACATTTCGGTTTACAACACAGTTTTAGGAATCGAGACTCAATTGCTCTTTGAGGCGAGGTTACACTATTCATGACATTGAAAATCTCTATCAGACTTCAGATGCGATGATCCCAACAACTTCAATAACGAGTGTATTACAAATCAAGGGACTGAAGAGGTATAGGACAAAGTCCTTGAATGCTTTTAAGTGCCTCAGTTGAGAAAAACAACCTGTGAATAAACTGTCTATGCAGAATGCCAAACTTTCTCTTGATACCTCATGACAATTGGAACAAAGTTCTCAAGGAAAATGCCAAACTTACATGCCACATACGAAAATGTTTCCACCACCAAGTCATTTATCTAGACATACATAACCCAGATCTTTATGCAATTATTATGTTCCCTACATACTGAATAGCCAAAAGCTAAAAGCCTGCATGAAGGACGTACTTAGTGGCTACTAATTGCAACAACAGCTCGTCTATCCCTAAATCCTTAAAAGATCCTAAGCAATCATTATCCTTACCTTGCCTTTTCACTTCAAACACCACCAAATCCGTAGGTAGGTTAGTATCCTAGTTTTCAAGCAACCTTCTTTTATTTTTGACTGGAAGTTTTCAAGAAACCATATGATGCACGCTCTCATAGACTATCCCACGGATACACGAACAAAAGAGAAGTGAGAGGGGCGATGACTAATAAGAGACTACCCATGAATGTTAAACATAAGTTTCCGAGCAACCATTTGATGCACTTATCATAGACTATTCCACCCATTCACTTACACAAAGAAAGGGAAAGGGGAGGTGAAGGCTAAGAAATTACCGACATTCATGACCTCTTAATCGCTGTTCAAAGTACAAATGACGATTGGGATGAGTATCTGTAGTCTTGCAAAATAATAGTAATGCAGCTAAGTCATAAGTTATGCTCCCTCTAAGGAGTAAGAGTCCTAACTTTGTTTTGCACGCCTATTAAGGGAACAATAGAAAATGGGTAAACATTGCAAGTGGGTTGATGATATAATTGTCCAAGACACTATTCATAATGCAAGTGGGTAAAAAGTGAGTAAGTGTTGGTTTTTAAAAAAAATAAATAACTTATACAAGCATTATAAGGACAAAGTTGTCCAAACACTATTCATCATTTGCCATTTTTGAACAGCACTCTTGCTTTGGGATGTACTAAAAAGGAAAGTAGGACTCTTACTCTGTGAAGGAGGGAGTATTAAAATAAAGCTATACAATTCCAACCGGTGATAGTAGGTCGCAGAAGAGGATGAGCTAAAAGCAAACTAAAGGAAAAGAGGTCACAGTTAAGTTTTTTTGCATTTACAGAGAATAGGAGTGTGTTAGGCTTTCAACATCCCTATCATGTGTTTTAAGGCTTTGAGACTCTCTACCACGTTTGCAAGGACTTGAAACTCTCTGCTGGTCTCTAGTGTACAAGTTTTCTGCTAAATGCTGCTGGATATATGTTACAACCACCTTTCCATACGGTAATGGTTTAGTACATCGGGATCGTGGCCAGAATGAAATGGCTGATTTCATGGAACAATCAATTCATGTATGTGATTTGCTAACTTGACCAGGATAGTGACAAATGGCAATTCCCTCAAAAAAGACCGAACGAAATCAGAATCTTTAATCCAAAATTTATCCGCAGAATGATATTTTCAAGATGGAAATGCAATCAACTAATTTGCCTTGATAGTAAATATCCCTTCTGTAATACACAAACCCCAATCTATATAGATTTCTCCACATGTTTTCTCATACAACCTTCCCATTTTGATATCCATTCCAGTCATAGTTTGCATGTAACAAACACAAATCACCACAGAATGCTATGTAAATTCCATTCCAGCACAGCTTCCAACTGTGAACCTAGGGGAGATTTGACCAGTTCATTTCCAAATTCCAACTCAAATCTACTCAAAAGTCTTCCCATTAGCCGCACTATTCCACGGCTATTTCTAATGTGGCGAATCAAACCCAACTTTACTTTTGTCGCTCACCTGTGGGTGTAAAAAACAGTTTTGGCAGATGAACGAAAAACTGTTGTGTGTGTCTGGTGTTTGGCGTTATTTTCTACTTTTTTTCTGCCATTGTCAACCTAGCTCTTACCTGGTGATCTTTCATTATCATTTATGTTCAAATACTCGCTTTCGCGTAATGTATTTGAATTCCATATCACATCAATGGATTGAGGTCTCTAAGCCTTTGAATAAAATTTAATATCATCGATTTGCAGAATGTGTCATTAGTAGTATCAAAGAAAAATGCCAAATCAGCTTATAAAACAATGATAGCATGAAGAAAATCAAACCTTGAAAGCTTGGAGTGTGGTAGTTATTTGCCAAATTTGTGTTGCTGCCTATTTGAGGGTCAAATAGACTCTTAACTTCTGCAGGGGAGCTTGATGGAACACTTGCGGAATGCATAGGAGGAGAAAATGGTGAACTTTGAGGAAGACTGCTATTAGCAACAACAGGGAACAATGGTTGAGATATATTAAGAGACGCCGTGGAAGAAGGAAGTCCTGGAGGAGTAACTGGGAATGATGGTTGAAGTCCTGGGGGTCCAGTGGACGGCAAAGTCGGCTTCATGTTCTGTACAGGGAATAACGGTTGTTGTCCCATTCCTAAAGGTACAGAAGGTGGAACTGAGAGTCCTGGATGTTGTGGATACCATAGTTGAGGACGAGGCATCCCTGGCCAACCAGCACGTGGGGCTGGCAATGCGGGATTATACCTGCATACAGAAGAGGGGGGGGGGGGAATAAACCAATTGAGAAACACTTCACTTCCGCACTAGAGTAAAATTTGGATATAACATTGAGCATAGATAGAAGATAGAGCGAGACAATCAACAGAGTAACAAAGAGTAAAAATAACCCAGCACATCTAAGCTCTCTGGCAGCTTCTATGAGATAACAATGAGAGACAGAACATGCACTTGTCAGTATGTAGACATCTCCAGCAAAATGAATACAGAGAAATTATATGCAGCAAATACATGAACATGTGTAGCCACATTACTAAACATAAAAAGGCATAATTTTTTAAGAAAATATGAAAGCATTTAAGAAGAATGAGAGAAGGGCCTTACATGGATGGCATTGCCCCTAAGGACTGAGGAGGATACATTGATCCAGGTATTACACCATGACTGACTTGTGAAGACGGAATCTCCACTTTGGCTATTTTTGCTGGGCCATCCTCATCTGGAAATGGACTCATAACGTTAAAGACCATATTGTTTCATCAAATAAAATTGCTCCTGAAAATGAAATTCCACAAAACATATACATTTGGAGTGCAGTCGCAAAATACTAATTACATGCAAAGTGTTAGTAATGTTGTTGGCTGACAAATATAAAAATATGATGACAAAGGGCATATGTTAGAGAAGTGGACATCTGGAAAGAAGAATCATACAAATAAGATACTCCTGCAAAAGGCAAGAACTGTAGCATTACCATTACTTATATCCATTGATGCTAATTTTCAACGAAAACTTAACTACTGTTAGTTAAAGAAAGCAGCTAGATAAGAAGTACATCAACCATATAGAAACAGAAAATACAAACAGCCAATACTAAGTAATAATGATAAATGAGCGTTCACTCATTCTACCGAGTGCTTTTAGACCTAACTATTGCTTTGTTCTCATACACTTGTTAATTGATTTCAATTGTTTGATAGTTTTTTATGTCCAGAACTATTAAGATAAAGTGAAGATAGAGCTAATGAAGTAAGTTTATGAAGTTCAAGAGTTTATGTGCAAAGAAAGAAAGAAATATGGCCAATGGAATTGAAAACAGCAGGGATTGATTACAAAAATCTGGATAAAGAAGAAGGGATTTGGAGTTAGATGTTGGGGGGATAATGTTTCTGAAGCTCAAAGTGATTTTGTTGAGGGGTAAGCGAGATATCGATGCGGCATTGATTGCGAATGAGATAGATGAGGATTTACATAGGTGAAGAAATAAGGGTGTGGCGGTGAAGCTTGAATTCGAGAAGCCATATGATAGAGTGAGTTGGCGTTCTTATATCATATCCTCGAGCATAACGGATATGGAGATAGATGGCGGAAATGGATTACGGGGTGCTTTAGGGCTGTGTTTATGGGTTTTAGTTAATGGCAAGGCTAAAAGTGGTTTGAGGCTTCAAAAGGATTATGGAAAGAATATCCTCTTTCTCCTTTTTGTTAACTCGTGTGGCGGATATCTTGAGTAGGTTGTTAAGGAGAGGTGAGGAGGTCGAAATTGAGGAAGGGTGTAAGGTGGTAGGTAGAGCTTCATGGTCTCTCATCTTCAATTTGCATATGACACTAGGTGTCAGTGGTTCGGGCCAGACCGCGGTTCGGGACCGAATCGAACCAGACCATGCGGTCTGGTTCGGGTTTTGAGCACTCATGGTTCGGTTCGGTCTCTAAAATTGTCAAACCACGTGGTTTGGTTCGGTCTGTGGTCTGACCACTCTAGACCAAACCGAACCGAACCAAACCGAACTGATTCAGACCGAACCGCGAGACCGACTGCCAGACTGAACCATGAGACCGAACCGCTGAACCGTTAATAATGACCGTAGGATTTTAGTTGAATTAATAAACACCTTTAGATTTTAGAAAACCTAACATTAGAAACCCTAACATAGGCTAACTACTCTCATTCTCATCTCACTCTCAGTATCTCACTTTCACATTTCACGCCGCAGAGAAGACACGGAGACCTTCTACGGGGCGGCCGGCGACGCATCTCGTCGTCTCTCATCTCTCCCCCTTCACCAAATCGACGCACTCAATCTTTCTCTTTTTCTTCGTGGTCCACCCTCATACTAGCTCCGGCCACTATTTTCCATTTGTCCGATTGATTGGGTGTGAAGAACCAACAATCAAGATCGAAGAAGACACCATTAATGGAGAAGGCAGAGGAGGAGGAGGAGGAGGCAACAACGATGAGGACTTTTACGAACAGATCGAAGCTCCCAAGTTCGTCGATTTCACCGTTCCTGATACTTTTCGACCGGACGATCGTTACCGGTTCTGCTCCCGTCTAGGTATTCTCCCATCAGTCACAATGCTCAAATTGCTTGAACTCAACTCATTACCTCTTTTGATTTTGGTAATTTGGTGTTTGTGAACATGGAATTGGAGCTCCACCAGTTGAGAATTTTAAATAATTGACCTAAAATTGTTGTTCCCAAATTATGTCTTTATGATACTTGGGGTTTGATTTGTTTGATTTCTGATTCTTTTGATATTCTGTAAGGCGTCCTTCTTGTTTTCCCCCTTTGAAAATTACATAAGTCCAGACCGTGGTTCAGACCGAACCGAACCAGACTATAGCGGTTTGGTTCAGTTCGGTTTGAAAGTTTTTATGGTTCGGTTCGGTCTGAGATTTCACCAGACCGATACCTAGCGGTTCGGCCTCTAATTTGTCCCAGACCGAACCAAACCGAACCATTTACACCCCTAGACACTATGTTATTCTTAGATGAGAGCTTCATGGCCAAGTGTGGGATTACTAGGATCAGGTTGGGAGAGGTGGGTGATAGATATGCTTCTTTGATTGGTTGTCAAGTTCTTTCCAAAGAACATTTCCTTATGGACCCAATCGTGAAGCGAGTAAATAAGCGTTTGGCTAGTTGGATGTTGGAAACAAACTTATTTGTCTATGGGTGGACGCATTACCTTGGTGCGAGCATGTCTTTGAGTACTACACTTTATCGTCTCCCTCTTTTTGACATTTTGAACGTTGTGGTAGACGCTATTTGAGCGGGCGAGGAGGAATTTTTTGTGGGTTGGCTCCGTGGGAGAGAATATATCATCTTGTGGGTTGGGATAAAGTGTGTTGTCTAAACGAGGAGAGAGGCTTGGCTTCAGGGCATTTAATAAGCCGGAAGATCTCTCTCTTTAGTAAACAGCTATGGAGATTTTCTCAAAAACCTCATATTTGGCATAAATTTGTTAAGAGTCAGTTCGGGTTGCAACGTAGTGGTTGGGATTCTTTTTTCATGGAAAGGCTCAGGAGAGATAAGGGATCATCTTGTGGTTTGGGATAAAGGGTGTTGTCCAATGGAGGAGGGAGGATTGATTTATGGTACTCGATAAGTGAGAACATCTCTCTAGTTAGTAAATGGCTTTGAAGATTTCCTCCAAAAACTTTATAGAAACTCATATCTAGCATAAATTGATTAACAGTATGCTCAGGTTGCAACGTACGGGATTATCTTTAATTCGGTTCAGGTTCACACACAAGCTTGTTAAAAATTTATTCACGAGTGTGTAACAGTAGTGTTCAATCCGCTTAACAAGTTAAAGGTAGGTAATGGAGCTCGGATTTGTTTTTATGAAGATGCTTGGTAATTTATATCTAAGAAATTTTTTACTTGATTGCATCGTCGTTCTCTTGTACATTTGGCTCCTATCTTTGAGTTTCGGGTGATCAGGGAAGGGGCGCGGTGTATTGGAATTTTCATTTCTTTCGTAATCTAAACGAAGTGACAGAGAGTCTGTTAACGTTGGTGTTCTTCTTGATTCCTTATCCTATGCTCTTTTTTTGGAAAAATATGATTCTCGGATTTGAGTGTTAAAGGGTTCTTGAATATATTCTCCTAAATCCTTTCTTAACTTCTTGATTAAGGTCCCAAACGCGTCTCCTTTTTTTTCAACGTATGTGTGGAAGTCTAAAACTCCTTTTAGGCTTCGGGAATTTATGTGGCTTTTAGTGCTTAATAAACTCGATATAAATGATAAATTGCAAATTCAGAGGCCTCCTAAATGTGTTTCACTAAAAATAAGCATGTTCACATCTATTATTCGATGGGTTCCCACGCGAAAGGCGACTTCAACAAAGACGACATATAGAGGAATGGATAATTAGGAGATTGGTGGGATTTGCACTAACCTGAAGGACACTACCCGCAATACTTGTAAGCAAAACTTGGCACTTCGTGTGTCGGATCTCCACCAAAAGGATGTGATCTAAGTGATAATAGCTTGGTTAGAGGGGCAAGGGAAAGACGATTTTGCAGAAGTTATAAAAAGTGAGCAGGACTTGGTAGGGGATATGTGGTAAGATGAATTGCAGTCAACATCAACAATCCCATTCCTCTTCTTCCTTCATCTGTGTATTCAGCAACAGAAAACAAGGCTGATTTGGCTATCCAAATTTAATACTGATGTACGAGAGTCTCGTCTAATCTTGAACATTCATATAGTAGAGCAGCCATACATTAGTCTAGATTTTGCAATTTGTAACTTTTTAGTATTCACAGTCAAATTCGATTGCTTTTCGCTTTTTAGTTTTACTACTTTCTCTTTTCTTTTTTTCTCTTTTTGAAGACATCGTGTCCTCTTGTTGATTGTACTATTTCGTTCTACCAAGTCTATTCTTTTATCCAAAACATAAATATAAAATAATACTCCCTCTGTTCCATTTAATAGTACACTTCCACTTTTCTGGAGGTTTATTATCAAGAGTCCACTTTCAAAAACTAAGCTTTATATGTATGTGTGCGTGCGTATTATCTATAGTGTACTCCCTTTTTTTCATGTAAAGATTGGACAACTTAAACAACAGAAAGATATGCCTTTTACCTTCCTCTCCATAATGAGCTGCCAAAACATCAGCAGGGATCCCCTGCATTCCATAAATATCGATGTCGGTTGATTCCCTACCAGCTTTCGCATTAGGTACCCTGTAATACATTATCACCGAACTCATTATATGAGTACAAATGCACATTGCATGAGTAATATCTACAGACCTGAAGAAAAGGAGGGGGGGGGGGGACAAGAAGGAGCTTTCACTACTTCTCACACTATCATCACCTAACTTGCTACTTGTACAAAAGCTTGGTGAAATGCCGCTCTTGAACAATGTACATTTTGAGGGTCAGGCACCCAAAACATGAGCAGCTATGTGGAGCTTGATATCTAATCGGTAGTAAGACATTTGGAAAAGCGTCTTCACGGCTTTAAATTCTTAAGTCATTAAAATAGCCTAGTGATGCCTTAAATGTCAATAAAATAGAGCCAAAGAAAAACAGTAGACAATGTCCCCTACAACTTGATAATAACCCACATAAGGCAACATGATTAAGATAGGAAACATGCACAGAAATTAAAACCCCCGTTTCTCTTATATGTGAACGTTAAGTGGAGATTAATTTATATCATTTGCCATCGTTCATTTGGCTTCAAACCTTGATTTTTTGGTTATTGAGGGTGGAGATCAAGTTTCGTGGAACATTCATTTCTTTCGGAACCTTAGTGATTGTGAATCTGAGATGGTTTATAAATTTTATCTCATCTTCGTCTGTCTCACAACCAAAATTCTAGAATTTGGGTTCTAGAGGGTCAGGGAACTATTTCTTGCAATTATTTTCTGAAGTTCCTGACCCGCATCCCTAAAATCCCCACCCCTCCTTTCTCTTTTTGGAAGTCAAAAACTCCCTTCAAGATCATTTATTTCGCCTATTTGGTGTAAACTCGTTTAGACGAGTCGCGTGATCGTTTATTTCTTCATAGTACTATTGCTTAATCTTTGGAATTGTATATTTGAGCTGATGGGGGAGAATTCGGTATGACCCTTCTCGTTAAGTCCTTCCATACAGATTCGTTTCCGAGGCTTTGGAAGGAAAACTTAACGTTATAATAAATTGCACATTTGACAACTTTGTAAGTTAATTGCGTCTGCTTAATTGGTGTCTAAAGCTTTCTCGGGACTACCACGAGTGTGACGAGGTCGGACCATTTATTTCTTCCCTGCACTATCGCTCATTATCTGAAAAAATCGGCTATTTGAGGTGACGATGGAGGATTCAGTGTAACCCTGCTCGTTAAGTTCTATTCTTCGTATTCGATTGTAAGGCTTTGGGAGGGACGATGTTGTCCACTTAGGTGGTTGTGAGGTTTCAGCTTTTTTTTAGTGATTATGAATGGGAAGAAATAACAGGATTTTGGAAATCAACATCTCTCGAATCATTTAGTGCGGGTGTTTTCAATAGCTTCTCTTTGGACTGCAGCCATTGGTAATTTCAGGGGTTCGTCAATTGCACATTTGAAGCGATATTAGGCTATTTTGATTGTGTAGTCATTGCTTGTTGTTGTTGTTTTTAATTGTTGTCTTTTTACGCTTTTTTTTATGGATATCTTGTGTGCGCTTGTAGACTCAAGAAGAATATGAAAATGGTTACAGACAAGTCTCACTGGCAACTTATGAACTGGCAAAGGAAAAAATTACTCCCAGTCCAATGAAAGAGGAAAAACAATCAATCGCACAAACCATTGATGTTGAGACACACCAAGTAACCCATTTGGCAACTCAATCTCCCTTCTTCCTCACTCAAACACGTGATCACATTATAATCGTCCCCAATACACCACCTAGAACCACAGAGAAGATTGAATTTTTTCAAGCAAGGGCCACAGTATGATAGGGTAAACTAGAAAAACAGTTTTTCAACCTTTTCTCAATTCACTTGCACAATAAACAGCATCTTGTCGTGGGAGGAGGACTAGAGTGATACATAGAGAATCAACTGAATGGTGTTTAATAAGTTTGACCCGATCAATCACGAATCCTTTCGAGGGGACCAGAGGGAATTTACAGAATATCCAACCAAATTATAAACGGAAACTGAAACAAATATACACGGATTCAGAAAGCGACATAGAGATTAATGAGGGAAGAAGTAGGACATACTTGGAGACTGTCTCTTTATGGACCTGGAGAACATGAATGGCCATACCGCTAGCGGTAGAGAGCTTCTTGTGACAGACATGGCATTTGAAGTGTTTGGCCTTCTGATGTTGCACCAATATCTTCTCATCGTCAAACTGTCGGTCGCAGTAATAACACCATATTTCCTTTGACACCACTCTCTTCTTCTTCTTCCCCATTCCCAAACCCTAATTCCCCAAAACCCTCTCCCTCTCTCTCTCTCTCTCTCTCTCTCTGAATCTCAATCTCAATCTCAATCTCGATGAATGTATGTGATAAATACAAGCACCCCGCACAAATCAATCGCGATGGGAGAGTCAAAATCAGGAGATTGGTTGGGGTAGCGAAAAAATTAGGGTTTCGACTGTTTCTGCTACTCCGTCACCCCTTCACCATTCCCGTCGGTTTATAGGCGTAAGTAATCAAACAAATACAGGCGTTGAGTTCTTTTATTACCGTTTGGCCTCGTCAATTTAACCATCCAATTTTAGCTTTGAGTTTATTGCAAAATCGACACGCCTACTTTCAAAATATATCAATTTGACATGCAAACTTTGGAAACATCAAATGTGTCCTGCCTACTTAACATCACAATAATTTTTAAACACGTTTTTTAACACCCGTTAAATTCATAACGGGACACTCCAAAAACTAACCATCCGTCAATTTTTTGTAATGTACGTTATTTTTTTTAACACCAGTTACAAAAATCATTAGAGATACCATATCTCCCTTCCCAAAACATCCCTCCTCCCCAGCTTCACCCTGCCACCACCCTCCGCCTCAACCCAGCCACCACAACCCAGCAACCACCCTCTGGAATGTGTAAAGATTCGAATTCGAGGATGGAGCTTTTCAAATCCCTCAGATCTAAGGAGGAGAGACACCAGAGCGACGTGACTGGAATTCATGGCCTGGAGAGAGAAACCGGTGGCGGAGCAGTCAAAATTGGCGTCGTTGACCAGATCCTTGATGGACTCCATCACCTTCTTCAAGAGACTGCCCTGAACTAGACGGAGTTCCAACGTTTTTCCGGCGATTGGGTTTGCACCGATCCAGATCTAGGTATAGATCTGGATTGTTTTGGCTTTCGCCGGAGAAGAAGAAGGTTGGCCGGAGGTGCGAAAAGGGAGGGGTCGCGGAACTGAGGAAGGAGGAGGCCGGATATGGTAGGGAAAGTGTCGCTGGGGACGACAAAAAGGCGGTCTGGAGTCTCTCTTCCTCCAAACGACTTCGCCGGAGAAGAAGAAGTCGGCGGAGGTGAGGAAGGGGACGGTCGCCGGAACTGTGGGAGGAGGAGGCCAGAGGTGTGAGGGACGTGTCACCGGAGACGGAGTGTGGGGGATGACCGAAGGAAGGGAAGGGGCAGTGCCGGAGACGGATAGAGGGGGGGGGTTGACCGGAGGATAGAGAGAGAAAGCCAAAGAGAGAGAGGGAGGAGCTTTCAGTTTTGGCAGATGTAGATTTTTTTTATTTTGAGGTATGGTATCTTATGATTTTGTAACGGGTGTTAAAAAAATAACGTACATTACAAAAAATTGACGGATTGCTAGTTTTTTGGAGTGTCCCGTTATGAATTTAACGGGTGTTTAAAAAACGTGTTTAAAAAATTATTGCAATGTTAAGTAGGCAGGACACATTTGATGTTTCTAAAGTTTGCATGTCAAATTGATATATTTTGAAAGTAGGCATGTCGATTTTGCAATAAACTCTTTTAGCTTTGCATATGTCATCATTATATGCAAATAATTTAATAGTAACTGTCACTTATTAATATTAAATTGATAAGGTCGTTATTTAGACAAAATGTTCCTTCAAAAAAAAAATGTTATTTTTGTTCCTTTTTTATTTGTTTTCTATTTTCTTCTCAAGCTATTTTCTTTTTTCTTTTTCTTTTTAAGGGAAAACTCCGTTTTTGTCCATCGTACTTTGGGGTGTGTTTCACTTTTATCATAGAATTTTTTTTTTTTTCATTTTTACCATCGTACTACAAACAATGGTGTCATTAAATACCAAAATCATTATTTTTTGCTCGAATTTGTTTCATTTTTACCATCGTACCACAAACAATTGTGTCATTTTGTACACAAATTTGTATAAAATGACATCATTTTATGTAGTACGATGGTGAAAATGAAAAAAATAAAGTTCGATGGTAAAAATGAAACACGCCGCAAAGTACGATGGACTAAAACGGAGTTTTCTCTTCTTTTAATATTGTTCTATTTTGAGTTAAACACCATTTTGAGCGTTGACCTAACGAGACTTTTTCATTTTGAAGAGATTTTACAAATTCTCCTACCTCCCGCCCCCTTCTACTTACCAACATCATTTCCGTTTATTCCTCGTCATTGCACTCCCTTTGTTAATCTTCTCTCCTATCCTCTTTTCAATTTCCACCACCCACCAATCCATCCCAAGCCTCCTCCCCACCACACCCCACGCCATCACCCTATATAAACTCATTACCCCCCAAAATACTTAGAATGTTTCCTCTCAACTAGCGTGCCTACTCTCCTCCCCTCATCATTACTTTTGTTGTTCGGACGCATCTCTGGCGATATATTCGGCCGGCTTCTTTTCCCTCTCTCCCCCACTCTGTTACAACCTCCCTTTCACCTGCTTCCACCCACTGTTTCTCCTTTCATATTAAACCTCGTATATATGTTGAGTTTCGGGGCAACATGCGCGGCAGAATAACAATAGTAATCGAAACTCAAATCAAGATCCATGCAAAACAATTATATTAATGATGATGGATGTAAAATACTTACCCTTGTGGCATTAAACTTGAATCACAGATCTTGTTGCGTTGATCTTGAATCCCGAACCATAAGTGTTGAAAACCAAACACCCTCTATTGGTATCCACTAGCGAAAGAACCCAATAACTTTTTTGATTGGATTGGTAGATCCGAAATCAGAATAATTTTTTTAATCTCCAAAGGTTATATGATTTTCTTGAACCTTTTCTTGTTATTGATTCTAAATCAAAACAAGTTTTTTTTTCCAAAAATAATGTGTGTGTAGTTGTAGGAGAAGGGGAATATCTATACTCATTTTGTTGGGTTTTGATGCATCATGCGCAGCGGAATAAACATAAGATCAAACACCCATGAGCCGGATATGTGCATGTTGATTAAATTAAATACAAGATGAAAGAAACTACCCTTGAAGATCGCATCCATGAACACGGACTTAATGCTAACGCAAACATCCTCTATCGGTATCCACACGTCGAACGGATAATCAAGAACACCTTCTTGATCTGGATTGCTAGACCCAAGGCTTGATGAAGAAACGATTTATTCGTAGAAATTATTTTGCTCCATTGATCATTGTATTTTGATGATTCACAATCTCAAAATAAATAATCATACCTCTCTATAATTTATTGTTTCTAAAACAATGGTTTGTGATTTCCCAAATCACCATTAGAGGCTGTCAAACATGGCTGTATATCATATATAAGGGTCTGACCTAATTCCGTTTGGGATTGGGATTCCTTGTCCAACAATAAAACCAAACTATTACGGGACCACGGCCGTACGGCAGTAACACAGCCGTACGCCATGGTGTGCGCCGTACGGTAGCAAGTCTGAATTCCCATTTTTTTTCCACCTTTCCAATCCGTTCTATTGTGTGTGACCCAATAGGATTATACTATGTTGGCAACGAGTCCGAACGAGTCAGAACCCGTAAGTCATAAGCGGACTCTAGCAAGCCATTATGAGTCATAATGGCTTGCTAGAACATATCACAATCCCTTTGTCACGCGATATCATATTGGACATAAGTCATGGTCTACGTCAACTTATGTTGTCCAATGCTTTCTCGATCCCGAGTAGATTGATATGAGCAAATGACATTGAACACATCAATTCATTTGGGCATGGTCATGCACTATCATCAATATCACTTATCGAGTGGCCAAGCAGATATCTCTCTTGAGAGAGGGACAAATCCCATCTTGACTTATTCATTCTTCCCTACATGAATCCGATTATGCCAATAGTAGCCTTTATAACCACCCGGTTAAGGGTAGTGTTTGAGTACGTCAAACATAATGTTCATCATGTGGAAGACTATGATAATCTCAGGTCTAAGGATATCAAATGATATAACTATTATGAGATTTAATTATGACATTTAACCATGACATAAATCTCATAATGGGTCTATCCAGTATCTTGTTCTTCAATAAGTACCCACAAGTTTAATCCACATCCTATGCACCATAATCATCATATGATTATCCATTAAACTCATGCTAGCTCTTCATAAGTGCTAGGGACAATGATCATTATAGTAAACATGCAAAAGATATAATAATCGAGTTTGTTATCTCTATAACAATGAAGCTATGATATAACGCATAGGCCTTTCTCAAGGGCCTAGGGCATAATATCCAACACGTTTGTCCTAACCCTACTTATCAAACCCTTCTTATCAAACCAGCCATCAGCCCAACCCATAACAACTTGCACGGTCGTGCACTATAGTCTGCACGACTGTGTGTGCAGTCAGACTCTAATCAGTCTCACATAACATTGCGCACATGGTCGTGCACCAATTTGAGCACGGCTGTACAGCTAGCGCACTGAGCACACGAGAGTGCCACATTATAGTGCACGGCCGTGCCATCAGTCCAAAACTGGTTTATATCAAGATTTGTTCTTTGTATGCCACCCTACAGGTTTATCTTATGTTGGCAATGAGCAAGCTAATAAATCATAGTTGGTCTCTAGCAAGACACTATGACTACGTAAATAATATAAATATCGATAGTCTGATATTTCCTAGAACATATCATAATCCCTCTGCAGTTGACTGTTGACCGAGGTTCGAGACAACAATAATTTGGTCAGAGCAGTTGAGCATTTGAGTTAATTAGTGATAATTTGTACAATTTTTTAGTGACAAAATTGTAAAATATTGATAATTATAGAAATTAAGATTGAGAAATTTCTAATCATTACACGTATGGTCGGAGAGGCAAAGGATTATATGGTCAAGATTTAGTGGGAAAGAAAGATGGATGGAGAATAAGGGGCTACCGATGTTGATACTATAAATAATTTAAAAGGGCTATTATCATAAAAAGTAATACCACCACTCATAACAAAAGTTGTTGGTAAGCAGTCGCTAGAGTTCTCAGTTGTTGTTGGCCGTCAGCCAGATTTTTCAGCTATTGGCGCCGACCGAAGTTATCATTTATTGGTTGCTGGCGGGAGTTCTCAATTATTTGTTGCCGGAGTTGGTCGCCAGAGTTTGGTCGGACCGAGGTGTTGGCCGCTGGAGGTGGTGGCGGACTGGAGTTAACAACAAAGTTGTTGATTAGATGGGCAGAGAAAGTGGGTTGGGGTGATGGTACGTGGAGAGAGAAACTAAAATGAGGATGAGAGAGAGGGTATTTTTATCTGTTGGGTATGCCCACTTATATCCCACATTTTAATGTATAAATTTGATTGATCCATCACCTATGTTTTAGGCCAAAATATGTTTACCCCCCCCCAAAGTAGCCACCGGTTCCCACTTTTCACCCTCACGCGAATTTGGTCACAAAGTAACACTTTAATTAACCACTTGTCCCACTTTTGCCCCCTCCCACCAACGACGTTACAAATTTGACGGTAAATGGCACGTGCCCCAGCACGTGATGGGCAAAATAGTCTTTCGATGAAAAAAGAAGAAGGATATATGTGTCTTTTGCACATGGGTTCCATATGTCACTGATTTGGGAGTTATAAAGACGGGAAACACAACCACCTACTTCATCGTCTTCCTCTTTCTTCTACTGCCGCCATGAGAGTCTTGAAGAGGGATGTCGGACAATCTTCACTAGGGATCGTGAGATGCTACTGTGGTGGATCGGCCCCTCTTAAAACCTCCTGGACTGATGCTAATCCTAGGCGAAGATTCTTTGGGTGTGTAAATTATGAACATGTAGGTTAATTTCAATTCCTTGATTTGTTTTAATAAAAGACTTTTTTCTTTTTGCAATCATCAATTGATATTAACCCGATTGATGTTAAATGTAATTCTTAATGGAAGGGTAGAGATTGCGGCTCCTTTGCTTGGCATGATCCTCCAATGTGTCCCAGATCAACCGTCGTCATTCCTGGGCTTCTCAATGCCATTAATGAAAATAGTAATAAGCTGAAGACACTCAAAGCAAGGCGTAATAGGGAGCGTAGGTGTTGTGTTTTGATTTTATTGTTGTTTGGGATTGTCATTTTGTTGCTTCTCCTAGTGGTGTAGAAGATAAAGTAGAAGCCTCAAAAATTTTGGTTATCCTGGGATATGTATCTTATAAATGGTTGTCATTGATGTAGCACGTATGTATGTTTGTGAAACATGAATGGAAATATCAATGTATCATTTGTTGGGTTTCGTGCAATCATGCGCAGCAGAAGAACAACATGAGAAACCCAAAAGCCTAGATTCGTTATGTTCAACAATTCATAATATGAAGATGAAAGAAACTAACCCTTGTAGATCGATATGTGAAAACTTTGGATTAAGACGCTAAGAGAAACGCCCTCTACCGGTGATCCACACTTCGAACGGATTCAAGAACATCTTCTTGAACTTGACTGCTGGGCCTTCGGTTTGAAAAACTATGGTGAAGAACAATTGTTCAATCTCTCCTTTGATTATTAAAGTTTGATGATTGGGAATAATCAAACTTAATAACCCAAGTAAATAATGTGTATTCTCTCTCTCCAAGAAAGAGTATGTGATTTCTAAAATCAATGATGTGGGAACAATTCCCAGGTGTCCACATTATATAGAAGAGGTTTCCAAAACCCTTTAGAACTTAGGTTTTCTTGTCCAACAAGAAGTTTCCTAGAACTGTTTCTACCGGGACAAACCATCTGTACGGATTGGTTTGGTGGCTCCCAAGCCATCCGTACGGATCCTCTAGCAGGATCCAGTTTTTCGCTCATTTTAATTATCTGTTCTACGTGTGTGACCCAATAGGATTATACTAAGTTGGCAATGGGTCCGAACCATTCAGACCTCGTAAGTCATAAGCGGACTCTAGCAAGCCATTATGACTACCCAATTAGTATAACTTTGAAATCCAAAGTTTCCTACAATAGAACATAACACAATCTCTTTGTTACACGATGTCTATTGAACGTAAGCCATGGTCAATGGTCAACTTACCTTTGTTCAATGCTTTCTCGATTCCGAATGTATTGATAATACAAATGACATTGATCCAATCAATTCATTTGAGCATGACCATGCATTTCATCAATACCATTCATCGAGTGACCAAAGCTTGACGTCTCTCTTGACGAGGAACAAATCCCTTATTGGCTTATTACATTTCCCTACATGATTCTGATTATGCCAATCACATTCTTTATAGCTACCCGATTAAGGGTAACGTTTGAATATGTCAAACGTAATGTTCATCATGTGGAAGACTGTAATAACATCAGGTCTAGATATTCCAGTGATATAACTATATGAGACTTAATTATGACATTGTGACCATAACATAAATCTCATAGGGGTCAGTCCAGTATTTGTTCTCCAACAAATACCCATAAGTCTAATTGTATCGCATACACATAATCATCATATGATTATCTATTAAACTTATACTAATAATTAATCATAATTATTAGGGACAGGGTTATTATAATAAACATGCAAAAGATATAATAATCAAACATTCAATATCTTTATTAAAGCATAAAGCAAATGATAACATTAATCGTTCAAATAACGTGCCTAGGGCATACACACCAACAATCTCCCACTTGCACTAGGCCTAATTAATGTATCGAATACCCATAGACCTAACATGACCATCATGCTTCGCTTGCGGAAGACCCTTTGTCAATGGGTTAGCAATGTTATCTTCAGTTGGTACTCTGCATATATTCACATCTCCTCTATCAACGATATCTCGAAATGATATGAAAACGCCTAAGTATGTGTTTGGATTTCTGATGCGATCTAGGTTCCTTTGCTTGAGCAATAGCACCATTATTATCACACTAAAGGTCTATTGGATTAGCAATGCTAGGAACCACCTCTAGTTCACCAATGAACTTCTTGATCCAAACAGCCTCTTTAGCCACATCGGATGCAGCTATATACTTAGCTTCAGTTGTAGAATCAGCTATGGTACTTTGCTTAGAACTCTTCCATCTAACAGCACCACCATTAAGCATAAACACAAATCTAGATTGCGATCTAGAATCATCCTTGTCGGTTTGGAAGCTTGCATCCGTGTAACCATTTACAACGAGATCATCTTCCATACCTCCAAATACCAAGAACGAGTCTTTAGTCCTTCGAAAGTACTTAACAATCGTCTTGACAGCAATCCAGTGACTCTCACCAGGATCCGATTGGTATCTACTCGTCTTGCTCAAAGCATAAGAGACATCGGGTCTGATACATAGCATGGCATACATGATGTAACCAATTGCGGAAGCATATGGGATTCCATTCATTCTCTCACGCTCATCAGTTGTCTTAGGACACTGATTCTTGCTTAGAGTTATGCCATGACCTACTAGAAAATTTTCTCTCTTAGAGTTTTCCATGCAGAATCTCTTAAGAACTTTGTCAATATATGTACTTTGACTCAAACCAATCAACTTCTTAGATCTATCACGATAGATCTTTATGCTAAGGATGTAGGCGGTTTCTCCCATATCTTTCATTGAGAAACACTTTCCTAACCAAGTCTTTACAGACTGAAGTACAGGAATGTCATTTCCAATGAGCAATATGTCATCAACATACAATACTAGAAATAATACTACGCTCCCACTAATCTTCTTGTGTACACAAGGTTCATCTTCGTTCTTGATGAAGCCAAATTCTTTTACCGATTCATCAAATCAAAGATTCCTACTCCTAGAGGCTTGATTCAATCCATAGATGGATCTTTGCAACTTGCATACTTTGTTAGAATTTTCTAGATTTACAAAACCTTCAGGTTGTGTCATATACACATCCTCAAGTAAGTTCCCATTAAAGAACGCTGTTTTGCCATCCATTTGCCATATCTCATAGTCAAAATATGCGGCTATGGCAAGTAAAATTCTTATAGACTTGATCATTGCTACGGGCGAAAAAGTTTCATCATAGTCAATACCATGAATCTGCCTATAGCCTTTCGCTACAAGTCTAGCTTTATAAGTATGCACCTTTCCATCCATGTCAGTTTTCTTTTTGAAAACCCACTTGCATCTTATGGTTTTTACACCTTCAGGTGCATCTATCAAGTTCCAAACTTGATTATCATACATGAACTTGATTTTAGATTCCATGGCTCCAAGCCATTTATCTGAATCAGGAGCGGACATTGCTTCTTGATAGGAAGTAGGTTCGTCATCATCAATGACTTCTACTTCATTGCTATCCGTCATGAGAAATCCATATCTCTTAGGTTCGGATCGCACCCTACCAGTTCTGCGAGGAACTTGAGTCTTCTGAATAGGTTCCACAACTCCTTGTGAAACTTGTTCAGACCCAACCATCGGTTCCATGTTATTTTCGGGTTCTCGAACCTCTTCGAGATTAATTTTACTCCCATTATTTCTTTTGGAGAGAAACTCTTTCCCTAGAAAGGTACCATGACGGGCAAAAAACACTTTGTTTCCGCGCGGTTGTAAAAGTAATAACCCTTAGTTTCCTTAAGGTAACCCACGAAAATACATTTGTCAGATTTTGGTGCAAGTTTGTCAGATACAAGTCTCTTAACATAAGTCTCACAACCCCAAATTCTCATGAAAGACAAACTAGGTTTTCTTCCAGACCGCATCTCATATGGAGTCTTTGGAACAGATTTTGTTGGAACATTATTTAGTGTGAACACAGCAGTTTCTAATGCATGTCCCCAAAAAGATAAAGGAAGATCAACTTGACTCATCATGGAGTGGACCATATCCAATAAAGTCCTATTTCTCTGCTCAGACACACCATTCCATTGTGGTGTTCCAGGCGGAGTTAGTTTTGGAACAATTCCATAATCTTTAAGATGATTGTCAAATTCTTGGCTTAAATATTCTTCACCACGATCAGATCGAAGTGCTTTAATAGTTTTGCCAAGTTGATTTCGAACTTCATTTTGAAATATTCTAAATATCTCAAAGGATTCATTTTTGTGTTTCATTAAGTAGACATAGTCATATCTACTAAAATCATCAGTGAATGTTATGAAGTATTGATATCCTCCCCTAGCACTGCTGCTTATTGGTCCACACACATCAGTATGTAGGAGTCCCAATAAGTCACTAGCCCTTTCACTACTCTTAGTGAAAGGTGTCTTTGTCATCTTTCTAAGTAAACAAGACTCACAAGTTTCATATGATTCAAAATCGTGTGAAAAAGTCCGTCCCCATGGAGTTTTGAGATACGCTTCTCATTAATATGACCAAGACGACAGTGCCACAAATAAGTGTGATTTACATCATTAGGTTTGGATTTCTTATTTACATTATAGATATCATCATTAGTTCTATTCTCAACATCAATGACATAAAGGCCATTAAATGAATATGCAGTACAATAAAGCATATCATTTAAATAAATAGAAAACTTCTTATTATCAATAAGAAAGTTAAAACCTTCATTATCCAAACCAGAAATTGAAATAATATTTCTACTCAAATACGGAACGTAATAACAATTGTTCAAAACAAGAATTAATCCGCTAGGTAAAATGACATCATAGGTTCCTACAGCTAATGCAGCAACTCTTGCTCCATTCCCCACGCGTAGGTCCACCTCGCCATCTTTGAGTAGCCTTCTATTCTTTAGTGCCTGCACATTCAAACAAATGTGAGATCCACATCCGGTATCTAATACCCAGGAACTAGAAGTATAAATGAGTATTCTATAACATAGATACCTGAAGTAGAAGCAGTCCCACTGCCCTTCTTCTTCTTCTTTTCTTCCATTTAAACCTTGCAATTACGTTTCCAATGACCAATCTCATTGCATTGGAAACAGATTGCATCCTTTTTGGGAGTTTGGTTTTGTTGGATATTATGCCCTAGGACCTTGATAAAGGCCTATGCGTTATATCATAGCTTCATTGTTATAAAGATAACAAACCCGATTATTATATATTTTGCATGTTTATTATAATAATCATTGTCCCTAACACTTATGAAGGGCTAGCATGAGTTTAATGGATAATCATATGATGATTTTAGTGCATAGGATGCGGATTAAACTTGTGGGTACTTGTTGGAGAACAATGTACTGGATAGACCCGTTATGAGATTTATGTCATGGTCAAATGGCATAATTAAATCTCATAATAGTCATACCATTTGAATCCTTAGACCTGAGATTATTATGGTCTTCCACATGATGAACATTATGTTGGGTTTCCTATCAAAATACGCAGCATAATTAAGCATTTAAAATTTCATGAAACCCAAAGCCCATAGATCCATTCATGTGATTAAATCAAATACAACATAATGAATACTAGAATACTAACCCTTGATGCCTTTGTTAACAACCTTGATTCTTCGGTGGAGGCTTGAAACTTTGATCACGAACAACAGCAGGAACACGAACTATTGAGGTGATAAGTTTCACCATCTATCGGTATCCACACCTTCGAATGAATATCAAGAAGCTTCTTGATCTTGGTTGCTAGACCGAATTGTGAAACACGCTTTCACAATTATAAGAACTATATGGAATTAATATTGTGATGTTCTTGTTCTTCAACCAAGAGATCTTAGAATAAGAAAATAACCTTTCAAATAGGTAACAAGTGACTAAACCCGCAAGAAAATGGAACAGGAAAAACCCAAGTCGAAACAGGACTAGGTCCGCCCGGGTGTGCAAGTTGGTCCGGCCGGATCAAGCATGGTCCGACCGGGTACTTAACTTGGTCCGCCCGGGGCATAAGTTGGTTCGGTCGGGTCCTTTACAAGGTCCGCCTGGACCCACCCTTTTTCCAAATTTCCTTGTCTTCTCCTCTAAAGTCCTAAAATCCCTTAAAGGTCCTTCGACCCAAATTCCAATTAAGTCCTTTTAGATTCGTTCTATTTGTGTGTGACCCTTTAGTATTACACTAAGTTGGCAATGGGTTCAATCATAAACCCATAAGATATGATTAGGTTCTAGCAAACCGTCATACCTACCCAAATAGTGTAACTATATACAACTTCGCATTCCTTTATAGAACATGTCTCAATCCCTTTGTCCACGATGTCATTAAACACAAGTCATGGTCAATAAGTCAGCTTGTATTTGTTCAATACTTTCTCGATACCGAATATGTTGATAATCCAAATGACATTGATCCAATCAATTCATTTGAGTTTGGCCAAACATTTCATCAACATCATTCTACTAGGGGCCCAAGCTTGACATCTCTCCGAAGAGGGACAAATCCATTTAGCTTATTTTTTCCCCTACTTGAATCCGATTATGCCAATCATACCCTTTATAACTTCCTGGTTAAAGGTAGCGTTTGAATATGTCAAACATAATGTTCATCAAGTGGAAGACTGCAATAACTTCATGTCTAAGGATTCAAATGGCATAACTATTATGAGATCTATATATAACATTGACCATGACATAAATCTCATACAACGGGTCATGTTCAGTACCTTGTTCTCCAACAAGTACCCATAAATCTAACATGATCATCCCATGATCATTTAGCCTTTATACTAGTGCTTCATAAGCTCTAGGGACGGAGATTATTATAAGTAAACATGAACAGCAATAATAATCAAACCATCTCTTTATTAATATGAATAAACTGATAACATACAGAACGTTTAACAAACGTGCCTAGGGCACCAACACTAACAATATCCTACTTGCCCTAGGCCCAATCTCCCATGTATCTAATACTCATGGACCTAACATGACCATCATGTTTAGCTTGTGGAAGTCCCTTTGTTAGCGAGTCCGCAACATTATCATCAGTCGGTACTCTGCATATATTTACGTTTCCCCTATCAACGATTTCTCGAACGATATGAAAATGCCTAAGTATGTGTTTGGATTTCTGATGTTCCCTTGGTTCCTTTGCTTGAGAAATAGCGCCATTATTATCACAATAAAAGTCTATTGGGTTAGCAATACTAGGAACCACTTCAAGTTCACCAATGAACTTCTTAATCCAAACAACTTCCTTTGCAGCATCCAATGCAACAATATACTTAGTTTCAGTTGTAGAATCAGTGACTGTACTCTGTTTGGAACTCTTCTAGCTTACAGCTCCACCATTCAACATAAACACAAAACCCGATTGCGATCTACTATCATCTTTGTTGGTTTGGAAGCTTGCATCCGTGTAACCATTTACAACGAGATCATCTTCCATTCCTCCATAGATTAGAAACGAATCTTTAGTCCTTCTCAAGTACTTAAGAATCCCTTTCACAGCCATCCAGTGACTCTCATCGGGGTTGGACTGTCATATACTCGTCATGCTCAAAGCATAAGATACATCCGGCCTAGTACATATCATGGCATACATGATGGATCCAATTGCCGAAGCATATGGAATCTCACTCATTTTCTCATGCTCATCATTTGTCTTAGGACATTGAGTCTTGCTTAGAGAAACTCCATGTAACACTGGCAAGTTCCCTCTCTTAGAGTTTTCCATGCGGAATCTTCTAAGGATCTTGTCAATATATGTACTTTGGCTTAAACCAATTAGCTTATTTGATCTATCTCTATAGATCTTAATGCAGCTTCATCCATATCTTTCATTGCGAAACACTTTCCTAACCAAGTCTTTACAGACTGAAGTATAGGAATGTCGTTTCCAATGAGCAATATGTCATCCACATATAGAATAAGAAATATCACAATGCTCCCACTAATATTTTTGTACACACAAGGTTCATCTTCGTTCTTGATGAAGCCAAACTCTTTGACTGATTCATCCAAACGGAGATTCCAACTCCTTCTTAATCCATATCAGTCTTCCTTTTGAAGACACATTTGCATCCTATGGTTTTTACACCTTTGGGTGCATCAATCAAGTTCCAAACTTGATTATCATGCATGGATTGTAATTCGGATTCCATGGCACCAAGCCACTTATCCGAATCAGGATATGACATCGCCTCTAGGTAGGTGGCCGGTTCATCATTCTCAATGATCTCCACCTTATTACTATCCGTTACGAAAAAACCATATCTCTCGGGCTCGGATCGTAACCTACCAGATCTGCGAGTTACTTGTGTATCTTAAACAGGTTCCACAACTCCTTGTGGGACTTTGTTCTTATTCTATTATCGGTTCAATGTCATTTTCTGGGTCTCGAACCTCTTCGAGATTTACTTTACTACCACTGATTTCTTTG
Source organism: Campanula takesimana (assembly GCA_026119855.1). Classification (NCBI taxonomy): domain Eukaryota; kingdom Viridiplantae; phylum Streptophyta; class Magnoliopsida; order Asterales; family Campanulaceae; genus Campanula; species Campanula takesimana. The sequence goes on from JAOWBW010000279.1 coordinate 1,086,496, forward strand.
GACAGAAACTCTTTCTCTACAAAGACACCAGTTCGGGCAACAAACACTTTGTTGTCCATTCGGTTGTAAAATATAATATCCTTTAGTTTCCTTAGGATATCCCACAAAAATACATTTATCAGATTTGTGTGCAAGTTTGTCTGAGACAAGTATTTTGACAAAAACTTCGCAACCCCAAATATTCATGAAAGACAAACTAGGTTTTTTTTCCGCTTCATATCTCATATGGAGTCTTTTGAACCGATTTACTTGGAACACGATTTAGTGTGAAAGCAGCGGTTTCTAGTGCATAACCCCAAAAAGGATATTGAAAGATCAACTCGACTCATCATTTATTGAACCATGTCCAACAAAGTTCGATTCCTCCTCTCAGACACGCCATTCGATTGTGGTGTTTCCGGTGGAGTCAATTGTGAAACTATTCCACAATTCTTTAGATGATCATCAAATTCTTGACTTTAAGTATTCCCCACCTCGATTCAATCGAAGTGCCTTAATACTTTTGCCAAGTTGTTTTTCTACTTCATTTTGAAATATTCTAAATATCTCAAACTCTTCACTTTTATGTTTCATTAGGTAAACATACCCAAATCTACTATAATCATCAGTGAAGGTTATGAAGTATTGAAATCTTCCCCTAGCATTGCTACTTAGTGGTCCGCATACATCGGAATGTATCAACCCCAATAAGTCGCTTGCCCTTTCACCTAACTTGGTAAAAGGTGTCTTGGTCATTTTTCCAAGAAGACACGACTTGCAAGTATCATATGACTCTAAGTCACATGAACCCAAAAGACCGTCCCCATGGAGTTTTTGAGATACGCTTCTCATTTATATGACCAAGACGACAATGCCACATATAAGTATGATTTACATCATTAGGTTTAGATTTCTTATTTATATAATAGACATTCTCATTATTTTCATTCTTGACATCAAGGACATAAAGGCAATTAAATGAATTTGCAATACCATAAATCATATCATTTAAATAGATAGAAAATCTCTTATTTTCAATAAGAAATTTAAAACCTTCATTATCCAAACAAGAAATTGAAATAATGTTTTTACTTAAATCCGGTACATAATAACAATTGTTCAAAACAAGTGTTAAACCGGAAGGTAAAGTGACTTCATAAGTCCCTACGACTAATGCAGCAACTCTTGCTCCATTCCCCACACATAGGTCTACTTCACCATTTTTAAGTAGTCTCCTATTCTTTAATCCCTCCACATTTAGATAAATGTGAGAGCCACATCCGGTATCTAATACCCAGGAACTAGTAGTAGAAAGGAGAATATCTATCATATAGATATCTGAAGTCGACGCAGTCCAACTGCTCTTCTTCAACTTTTTCTCTTCCATAAAAGCCTTGCAATTACATTTCCAATGACCAATTTCTTGACAATGGAAGCAAATTGCATCCTTTTGTGCATCGGGTTTTGCCACTATAGCCTTGGCAACCTTTGCCTTGCTAATCATGGGTTTGGCAACCTTTGCCTTACCCTTTCCTTTTGGCACTTGGCCCTTTTCCATCATGAACCATGAGCACTGGAGAACTTTTCTCCACTATCTTCATCTCTGTAGTTTTCAGCATGTTATGTAACTCGGAGAGATTCTTATCCATTCCAATCATGTTATAGTTCATTATAAAGTGATTATAACATTTAGGCAATGAATTAAGAATGAGATCCGTGGCTAGCTGCAATCCAATTGGATAGCCAAGTTTCTCAAGATGCTCCACGTATCCTTTCATCTTAAGCATGTGAGGTCCCACTTGTTGCCCTTCACTCCTTTTGCAAGAAATGAATGCAACAATGGTGTTATACCTCTCTTGCCTAGCTTGCTCTTGAAACATGTATCTCAACTCCACGCCTATCTCATAGGCTTCCAAATGTTCCAAACATTGTTGGAGTTTTGAGCACATAGTCACGAGCATGAGACAACTCACATCCCTAGAATCATTCTCACTTTTCTTGTGATTGTCTCTTTCCTCCCTAGGGGCATTGGCTTCGGGTTCTTCAGGAATAGACCTATCAAGAATGTACAACTTATCTTCTTGCCTTATAATAATTCTTAGGCTCAGGATCCAATCCATGAAGTTTGTATCATTCTCATGAAGCTCATCCTTCTCAAGGATTGATCGCAATGAAATTGATTGAGTGTTAGTTGTCATTGTCTACAACTATGCAAAATTTCCAAAATTTTACAAGTACCAATTTCATTAAAGAGATAATGATGTATTTTTCCAAAAAATACTCCCACTAAATTATATAAAATTCTTATACATCCAATGTATAATTGTAGATACCCCGGGGAGAACCACAACTTGTCTAGAGAGGTGGATTATCCTAGGATGTATATTTGTGTTTTAATTGTAGAGTCGACACCTATGTTATTGAGGGAACATAAGAAAAACCTAATAATTAGCCTACGTTTAGATACGAAAACAGATTCTTGTTATGAGGTTTGGGGGTTAGGTTACGAGATGGGAAGTACTTAAACACCCATCTCGCCCAACTAATGTTGGTCTTGCTTGTTCAAAGTCTACATAATTAAAATGTTCTTCCTATTCTTAATAATGATAAAAGGGGGGGGGGTTAAAAAGGGGTATTTGGAATGTAGGGAGATAACTCCTTGGCCGACTTTAATGGAATGAAGTAGCCTTTGGTGTCATGTCCCAAAATGATTTTGGGGTGATTGCACGTTTGATAAAATCAAAGAGAAGAAGGGAGATGAAGTAGAGAAGGGAGAAAAGAATAGTCTTTTTTACCTAGACTCAAAATGACTTCAAGTACTTCTTGGGAGATTGCCTTTGGAAATGTCTTGAGAGTATTTTGTGTATAGTATTCTTATATCGCAAAAATAAGGTTCTTTGAAAGGTTGGAGAAGAGGGGTTTTTATATTTGAAAACAAGGTGTTTTGGTGCCAAAACGAAGTCACAAAGATCAGTTTCCCGGGAAAATCATGTAAAATGAGCAAGGGAGGGATTCTTGGACAGAATCTGTAACTGACGCCCAGGTGCGCGCGCCTCCTGCCTTGGTGGCGGGACGCGCGCGCTTATGACCCCTACGGGTGGAGGCGCGCGACTTTAAGATGGCTTTTCTGACAGAATAGACTGAAAAGTCAGCCCTGTTATTCACTTTAGTCCTTAGACTTAACAAAGTCAGTCAGGAACTTAATGGAAGTAACCGAAACTAGAGAAACACTTAAAATTGGGGAAACACAAGATCAACCGTGCAATCGGGGTGAGCGGTCCAAGGCGGGGTGTCTACAGAGCCCCTCGGTAACGTGGATTGCAAAGTAAAACGCGTCGAAGAAAGAAAGTACACCCGCCAAGGACATCCCTAAGAAAAAGCAAAGACTCGATGAAAACAAGAATTTAAAATTGCAAGGGATAGAGATGCGCTCCCTGTGTGAGAGACTTCTACTAATAGAGGGGGTATGGTAGTATGAAAATGGCCTACCATGGCCAAGGTTTAAAGTCCGTATGGGGGACTAGCGAGATCCAAGAATCCGTCTGCTGATAGCGAGATCCGAGAATCTGTCTGCTGCATTTAAAGTCTAGGGAAAACCTGGCAGGATCCGAGAATCCATCTACCGATGGCGGGATTCGAGAATCTGTATGCCGTATTTAAAGTCGAGAGAAGACCTGGCGGGATCCGAGAATCCGTCTGCCGTATTTAAAGTCGAGAGAAGACCTGGCGGGATCCGAGAATCCGTCTGCCGCATTTAAAGTCGAGAGAAGACCTGGTGGGATCCGAGAATCCGCCTACCACATTTAAAGTCGAGAGAAGACCTGGCAGGATCTGAGAATCTGTCTGCCGCATTTAAACTCGAGAGAAGACCTGGCGGGATCCAAGAATCCGTCTGCCGCATTTAAAGTCGGGAGAAGACCTGGCGAGATCCGAGAATCCGTATGCCGATGAATGCGAGTTTGTTGAGTAGACTTTGTTGATAAAGAGGTAGTGATTTCAACGGTTCACCATGGACCATATTGCTGCTTGAAGTTGTATGCTATCCGGAGCCGCACTTGCTATTGACTTTGTGGGGTGCGGGCATAGTTGACTGCGGACCGAAAAAGTGTTTTCCCTTTAGAAAGGAAAATGTCAAGATTGACTTTGGCTGAAAAGAAAGACACGCCCTACTTTTAGTGGGAGTTTTCTATTCTACTTTAATTTAGACATGCCTTAGGGGCGGACCAAGTTAATGTGTGCCCAACTGTGTATTCGAGGGCGGAGATTGTTTTGGCTTTGATGAAGAATGTTGATCCTGCTGATTTTGAGCTCTGTTCCTTTGTGATTTCCTTCTTTGACAAGGGCCGACTAAGGCATTTTTGGAGCGGAAAGTGGGCGCCCCGGCTAGTGACTGTGGGATGCGCGCGCTTCCCATATGGGTGTCGGGAGGCGCGCGCTTCTGGGAAGCGAATTCTGGGGCTTGACATTTGCTGCCCAAAAGATCCCCAACAGCTATAATATCAGCTTCTGTCCGAAACCAATCTTCCAATAGCTCTTTTCTGCCATTCTTGAATATTCTTTCTTGCTTGATTTTCCCTGTAATCGACATTTTCCATGGCTTCCGATTCTTTCGTTCTTGATGCCAAGGTTGTTGGTGACTATGAGAAGGACTTGCCGACCTTTGTGTATTCTTTCAAGACTCATCCTAAGAAGGCCTTTGTCAAAGGCTTCGGATTCCGCATTCTTTTCACGCTACGAACGTTGAAGCCGGATTGGGATTTGTTGAAAGCCGCTGCAGCCTTTTGGGATTGTGACAGTCACACCTTTAACTTTTCGGTGAATGAAATGGTGCCGACTGTTGATGACTTTGGTGCCATTCTTAGCATGCCACTGGTGGGTCAGATTGCTGTCCCCAAATACCATCGGGGTGTGATTGACTCTTGGTCCGGTTTGTTGAACCTCCCTGTCGGAGATGTGAGGAAGATGTTGCACGGCACCGTGGTTGACATAACTGAGTTGCCGATGTTTTTCAGTTTGCATTCGGAGGACACGGCGGTTCAGTCCTTTAATAGGCCGTTTGGTAGGCTGATAAAAAACGGGATTGTATTAATAATACGAGATAAGGTTGTTTGGTAAGATTTTAAGCTTTTGGATTAATAAGAAGGGTTAGGCTGATAAGGAGCTTATCCCCCGATTGTTATCCCAAAAAAAAGGGTTGTATAATTTATCGGGCTAGCTGGCGCTAAAAAAATACCGCGTTCTTTTTATTCTGTCTCATCTTTACCCTTTACCCTTATTTATAAACCCAAACCCAAACCCAAACGCAGCTCATCTTCTCATCTTCTCCCTCGATGCAGGCGGCTTCTCGCAGCAGTCTACAATTGACGATAGAGGATCTTCAAAAGGTATTTCTTGTTTTATTTTTCATCTTTTCACTCTCTTGTTGCTATCTATAAAATAAAGAGCAGATTCAAGTCTTTCTTTCTCTTCTCCTAATCTTGTTACATTCTAAGGTTTTAATTTATATTAAGCTTCTTTCTTCGTTGTTTGGTTCAATTTCTAACTTCGAACGAAATCAATTTTATTCTTTCACAAGCAAACAAAAAAAAAAAACGATTTTATTGTTACAGTTTGTTAAAGTGAAGTAGCTCATATTGGTTTGAGAAAGGCTTTATAGGCAAGGGGTTGGTCAATCCTTACCCTATCCTATAGAACATCCTGAAGATCAACAACCTCATAGCTTCTAACTGATATCGCTCTAGTCTTCTGTTGGAGTAAAGAAGATCTGTGTATGTGTACCAAAATAGCCTGCTTTTTGTGCTTTTCAAATAGCTCGAATAAAAAAAAGGAGCATCTTTAGCCCAAAGCCCAAAGAAAGGCTCCTCCATAAAAAGAAAAGTAATGGTAAGTATTGCAGAAGTTAGTTAAAAATTGACTCCAACCTGTGAGAGGAATGGCATAGGTACTCTAAGGCAAACACCTCGAGGCCTTTGGTTTCAATCCTCATACGAGGGGCCATACATGCCTATAAGAATGATATACGCTAAATTAATCTGGGTTTTGGTGCAATAAATATTAGGTAAAAACCTAATCATGAAGGTTATTTTACGGTGCTTCACAAAAACAACAGATGATAAACCCTTATATTCAACAACTTTTGTAATAGAACCTGTTTCTCAATTTAGAAAAACTAAGAAGAAAGAGCATGTCTATAAAGTACTCCCTCCGTCCCAAAACGATATTCTCATTTGACTAATTAAACTTTTTAATAATATACAACCTGAAAGATTACAGTTAGGTTAAATATTTGTGTCTATTGTTTCTTTATTCTTTAGCACTCCCTCCGTCCCAAAATGAAAGACCAAATTTACAAAATTTGGTCATTAATTGTGGGACGGAGGAGTACATTGGGACGGAGGAAATACATTATTTTACATGAAAAATAGAACTACGCAACATATACACACAAACAATTGGCTTGAAAAAATTACTTTCTGAATTAGCTACAAAAACTTTCTTGTTTTAAACTGCTTTGTCCTCCAAAGAGCATGGCATTGTAGGTGATATGAAAATTGGAGTCACTCATTTACTTCAAAATGTTACCATTAAACTTTATAATAAGAAAGAATAATTCTGCATTTAGGATAAAAAAATGGGTAACTCAAGTATTTTGAAAATGGACATTCGTTAGGGACGGTGTCATTTAGGGACGGACGGAGTATATGAATTTTACCAACTCCATAACTTGGTTCATGCATTGAAACCAGTCTTCAAATTCATAGATACATGGATCTAAAAGTTTGAATTTTTGCAGCATGGTTAATCAAAGCATAAGTCAAAATCATTTTCTTTATAAATAAACTTGAATTACTCAAGTAGTAATTAGCTAAGACTCTTCTCTCTCTGTTTGTAGGATTTTCAAATGGCTTTACTTTTCAAACAATTTTTTTCTCTAACCATAAAAGTATATAATAGTTATTTGTTTAATAGAGATGGATTCACCAAATCATGAGGAAGAGATAGATGTCTTTCTTGCTATGCATGCTGTTTTGGTTTCTGTGCATGCTTACTACAACATGATGATAGCTGCTGCATCTTATGCAAATAAAAATGGGTATTTGAGAGTTGATGAAAATCGTCTATATACAATGTTTGATAAGATTTCAAAGCAAGTACATGAACTTGATAGGTTGGTTAACCAGTCTGACACTTTATGCATCAATAACTTGTGAATGGATAGACACACATTCAATGTTCTTTGTACTATTCTTAGGGAGAAAGGGGTTTCTAATTCTAAGTACGTAACCCTAGAGGAGAAAGTAGCTACTTTTCTATCCATTCTTGCGCACCACAAGAAAAATCGAATCCTAGCGTATGACATGATGAGATCAGGACAAACTGTTAGCAGATACTTTAATGAGGTGATCAATGCTGTTGTGATGCTTGGCCCTGAATTGTTTATTCAAGCTGAACCTGAACCTCCAAACTCCATTGATTCAAGGTGGAACCATTTTGAGGTAGTGTACAAATCAATTTTGATTTAATCTAGCTTGTCACTTTGTTAAAAATATAAAATGGAATTCTTAATTTATTTGTAGGGTTGCTTGGGTGCATTAGATGGCACTTATATAAAAGTGAACTGCAGTGAGGAAGCAAAGCCAAGGTATAGGTCCAGGAAGGGAGAAATAGCCATGAATGTGTTGGGGGTATGTGATAAGAACATGAATTTTATCTTTGTATTGACCGGATGGGAAGGTTCAGTAGCAGATGGTAGTGTACTACGTGATGCAGTTACCAGGCCTAATGGATTAAGGATCCCCCATGTTATATAATCTCATAGTAATTTTTGTAATATAATTCATTTTTATTAATTTAATAGTCTTATTAAATAACATATATTTCAGGCCAATATTACCTAGTCGATGCAGGATATACTAATGGACCAGGATTTTTAGCTCCCTACCGTTCCCGACAATACCATCTAGGCACATTTCGAAATGGGGAACCTCCACAAAATCATGAAGAATACTTTAATATGAGGCATGCACAAGCACGTAATGTCATAGAGCGATGTTTTGGCGTGCTTAAGATGCGATGTGGTATACTTAGAAGTCCTTCTTACTACCCTACAAAGACACATGGCAGAATAGTTATGGCTTGTTGTATTTTACACAACCTCATTCGTCGAGAGATGGACATTGATCCAATTGAGATTTGGATTGATCAAAACAATAATGATGCTAATGAGGTTAATTAAGGTGGTAATAATGGTGATAATGGTGATGAAGTTGCGTTCATTGATTCAGTTGAGACATCTGATGCCTAGACAGCTTGGAGAGATGAATTAGCCCATACAATGTATGATGCTTGGATAGGGGCCAACTGAGTGACATGTTTGCTATATCTTTTATACTATACACATTTTGTCAGATTTTTCTCTTGTTTTTAAGTTCTATTGAACATTGATCTAGCTTTATACTAGCAATTTTTTTTTCAAGTTTATGTCGTAACTATTTTTATTTCATGCAACATCTCATTATTTGTTTATGATGGCTTATTATAATTATTTGGTTTCTTACATTGATGTATAAGTTTACTTTATTGTCATATTAATCATGGGGCGGATAGAGTTGTTACATTTTTGTTTTTATTTTGATAGCCATGGAGTCTATTGGTAACAATACCAACAATATCACCACCCAAAAAGTTACTAGGAGTACTTGGAATGTCAAAGAGGAACAAGCATTGATGCATTGCCTTTTGGATTTGAATGGTCCTACATGGAAACAGGATGGAAAATTCAAGGGCGGATATCTTAAGCAACTTGAAGCAGACTTGCAAAAGAAGATCCCAGGTGTCAATTTAAAAGCTAACCCATACATTGAGTCAAAGATGAGAGAATGGAAGAAGTTACATAATCTTATTGCATCAATGGTTGGTCTCTCTGGATTTGGTTGGAGCAGCAATGACAACATGGTGACAAATGATAAAGAGGAAGTATGGAATCATTATATCAAGCTACTAGACTTTATATTGTATGTTACAACATTAGACTTTGTTATGCTTGTGCATTTAATATTTATGTATACTATAAGATTAATTTTCTTGACGATCGCTTTTTAATTACATGTAAAAAGACCCAGCCATAGAAAAACTCAAAATCAGAACCAAGTATTTTCCATTTTACCCAGATTGGTGTAAAATATGAGGTAACGACAGGGCAACTGGAGTGTTTTCTGAAACTCCTAATGATGCTGCTGAGGAGCTGAATCAAAGTAGAGTTGGTGCTGGTACTGAAATTCATGATCTGGATGATCCTAATGTTGGACTAGATGACATAGATTCTTCTGTGCCTCTTAGTCAAAGTAAGCTGCCTGGAAAAAAGGTGGTTCTACCAAGGAAGCGTAAGAGGGTGAATGAAGAGATAGGGAAGGAAATGAATAAGAATTTGGAAAGTGGGTCGAAAGGAATAAACCGAGTAGTAGATTCATTAGAGGTAATGTCCATGCGTTTTGGGCATGAGAAAGATCAAACTAATAAAAGGGAGCAACTTGACGAATTGATTGAACCACTTGGATTTACTATTCCACAACGAATGTATATAGTAATGCAGCTAGCCAAGAATCCCCTAATACTTGATGCATTTTGCGGCCTTAAAACCGAAGAGGCACATCTTGAGATGACACGGGCGATCCTCTACAACAATGGTATCTAAATTTCTATCCTGCATTATTATTACATTCATGATCAATACTTATACTGGATCATGTTCTTATCTTTTTGAATTAAATATTGCTTAGGAATTATATTTTTTGAGGTTAGATTGATACGTTATGTTAATTTCATTGGTTAGATTATTGAATTTTTGAAACAAGAATTTGGAAATTTGTATTCAGTTTTGCTATGATTTCAGTTCTAAGCCTAATGCATTTTATCTTCATGGAATGCCATCGTTTATTGAATTCTTTTTTTTAATAGAAGAGATATTGCAATAAACTACTCCCTCCGTCCAAAAATGATCTTCTCATTTGTCATTTTTCATTGTCCCCAAAAGTTCTTATTTCTACAATTTAGGCTTAAATGTTCACAAACACAACATGGCTAGTGAAGCAAGTGTTCCTATCTTTAAAAAGTTTCAATAGTCAAATGCGAAGATCATTTTGGGACGGAGGGAGTATTTAAAGTTTTGATTCCTTAAAAAAAACAACAATGATTCTCACTATGAACGGGCAGTTGCCTTAACGAGCTGTTGGCCAGTAGTGAAAAGAAATAGTTGCACTTGCGCAAAGGGAGGCTTCAAAAGCTTCAGCAGTTCAAGCCCATATTCACATCCTAAAAAAACATCCTTATACTCTTCCGTCCCAAAATGATCTTCATACTTTTTTCAACGTTATTGTGAAGGATCTTTGAACAATAATTTTAGGTTGAGTCAATTGTACTTATGAAAATCTAAAACTTGTTATTGACACATCATCATCAATACTATCAATAACAAGTTTTAGATTTTAATTAGGATAATTTAATCAACCTAAAATCATTGCTCAAAGTTCCTTCGTGGTAACGTTGAAAAAAGTATGAAGATCATTTTGGGACGGAGGGAGTATTAAATTTGCCATTATCCCATGTCTGGTAATGCCCATTGAGGTTCTTGAACTTGACAAAAGTCAGTTTTTTCAATGGACGGTACTCCATACTTGTAATTCTTCCATTATCTGTGGATGATTGTATTATAGTGGTATATTTGGAAATATATAATAATAGTGAAAGATATCTTTTGGTTGTTAGATGATATTTTAGATAAGGATAAAAATAAACAATTTTAATCCTAGTACTACCAAACACCATATACATGATTATTTACCCAATGTAATAATAACCAGCAGATTATTAGCACTAGTATTAATAATACATCTTAATCTTTACGGGATACCAAACGATCCCTAAGAGGAATGCCATAGCAGTTTACCTTTTCAGCAAGGTTCTGTTCGTGACACCCCTCGGGACTGCGGATGCGCAGTTGGCTGAGATGCGCCGGGGAAGCCCCTTGCATGGTTTGGATGAATTGCATCGGACAGGCGAGATGCGCCGGGGAATCCCCTTGCTGCTGACCATATGGCTTTGGGAGCATTTCAAGATTTATTCTTCGGAGGGTGATCTTTCCCCTTTTGCTGTTCATAGGAGGAAGCTGATGACTCGGGATTTATCTGAAGATGGTTGGAAGAAATTCTTTGCATCTCGAGGATCGGCTGACATTGAGTGGTGTCCCCCCTCTTGGGGGCTTCATCCTTTCGTGGAATGGACTTTGGGTTTCGGGCACGTTGTCCTCCCCGGTTTTAGAGATTCCTCATTTTATCAGCCTGAGAGAGTTCTACGGTAGTTCGGTCGTCAGAAGATTTCCGCTTTTCCGAGGAGCGGGGTGCTCCGTCCAGTCTCGTACATGGGTCCGGACTTTTCAAGGGAACTCCAGTTGGCTTGGGGCGGTGACCGTTATCGGTGGCCTTCCGTCCCTATTCATCAGGGTAGTATCTTTCTTCCCGAGAGTTACTTGGATTATCTGTTCGGCACCCTCTACCGTGGTATCACTTGGGTTGACATGCTTCGAGCTAAGTTGCTAGGGAATGACTTTGAGCCTAGCAGTGCTTTGCAGTATAAGGAAGCTGCTGCTGATTCGAACAATATTTTGGCTGACCATTTTGGCACTCCTTTGGACAATTTTTATGCTCGGAGGCGTCTTGCTGCGCAGAAGGTTTCGTTCCGTCTTAGCATTCCTAGGCCTCCCAAGAAGAGTAGGATTGAGAGTCGTTCGGGTGGTCCTTCGAAAGCCAAAAAGGAATTAGATTTTTCCTAGTACCCCAAGATTGCAATTAAAGTAGACCGCTTGTTAGTATTTAATGTCTTATTGTCTTTTAAGCTCAACAATATCCATTGTAATGCCAAAACGTTTCAAGGAATGAATAAGAATTGCATCTTGTTATGTCATGATTGGGTAAAAATTTATGTTTTAGACCACACCCGAAGGTTGCCTACGTTCTTCTTGTAGAGAGGCTCAGGTCTTCGTAGTTCAAACAAATGAAGACTATTTTTTTTGTGCACCATGTTTTTTGCCTAGACCGCCCTTTCGGGTTTTCAATCTTGCGGGCTTCTTTATTTGTTAAGCGTAGAACTTCTTGAGCTTGTCGAGGTTGACCTCCTTTGGCAATTGATCACCGTCCAAGTCTACGAGTCGGACTGCACCGCCGCTTAGTATCTTTTTGACCACGTAAGGACCGATCTATCGGGGTCCCCATTTCCCAAGGGGATTCATGGCATTGGGAGGATGTTGTATTAAGACTAAGTCTCCCACTTTGATATTTAGAGGCTTCACCTTTTTGTTGAAATCCCTTGCCATTCTCTGTTGATAAGCCCTTGTGCGCTCAAATGCTCTCAACCTCTTTTCGTCGAGTAGGTCTAGTTGATCATATCGACTTTGCATCCAATCAACCTCGTTGACTTGGTTCTCGAGTAAGACCCGTATAGAGGGAACTTTGAGTTTGACCGGGAGTACGGCTTCAGAACCATAAACCAATGAATATGGGGTTTCCCCCGTTGCTGACCGGATTGATGTGCGGTAGCCACATAATGCTAATGGTAACTTCTCGGGCCAATCCCTTCCTGTTGAAGCCATTTTCCGTATGATGACCTCAATTGTCTTGTTTGCTGCTTCGACCGCTCCATTGGCTTGGGGGAGATACGGGGATGACTTGTGCTTGGTAATTTTGTAGTCAACCAAAAGTGCATCCATTTCTTTCTCAAAGTGAGAACCATCATCGGAGATGATCTCATGAGGAATACCATATTGGCACATGATGTTTTTCTTTACGAATTCAGCCACTTTCTTGGCATTGAGAACTCGGTAAGCTTGTACTTCGACCCACTTTGGGAAATAATCCACAGCCACTAGAATGAACGACTGTACGTTTCTTCCCGTAGGATGGACTTTGCCGATGATATCTATGCCCCAACAAGAGAACGGCCATGGGGTGGTCATGTTGTACAATTGTGAAGGTGGAGCATGTTGCAAATTAGCATGGAACTGGCACTTGGCGCATTTCTTGACTTTCTCGATGCAGTCTTTTTCCATTGTAGTCTAATAGTAGCCAATACGGAGTATCTTCATGGCTAACAAAATCCCATTCATGTGGGGTCCGCACCCGCCCTCGTGGACTTTGTGCATTATCTCTTGGGCCTCAGTCTCATTTGCACATAAGAGATTGATCCCTTGATGATGTCTCTTGTTGACTCGGTTCCCAATCAATACATATCTGGCGGCTAGCTTCTGTAATGCTACTCAAGACTTCCAATTGCTGTTCTCGGGGAAGGTGCCATTATTGAGAAAATTCATGATGTCTGTGTACCACGGGGGATTATCTTAGACTTCATTGATCTCAATACTCATACAGTATGCAGGACTAGTCCTTCTTGAAATTTTGAAGGGCTTCACCATTTTTCCTTTGGGCATCTCAACCAGTGAGGCTATGGTGGCTAAAGCATCGGTAAAGCGGTTCTTGTCCCTTGGCAAATAATTGAACGTGATGTCTTGGAACTGTTCAACCAATTCTTCGAGGTGTTGACTATACTGTTGGAGGGTCGGGTCTTAGATTCGCCATTTACCTGATGTTTGATTGATAACGAGCAAGGATTCACCGAATACTTCTAGCTCTGTGAAATTTCTTTCTAGTGCTGCTTCTATCCCTGCTATACATGCCTCATATTCGGCAACGTTGTTGGTAGCTTCGAATTCAAGACGGATTGCGATTGGAGTGTAGATGTCCTTTGGATCGACAAGCAACATTCATATCCCATAACCGTGCTTATTGGCTGTGCCATCGAAAAAAAGTTACCACTTATTTTCCTCGGTTATAGTGCAAATCAAGTGCTCGTCGGGAAATTGTAAGTCTTCCCCCTTCACTTTGTCACACAGAAATTCGGCAAGATGATCACTGAACACTTTCCCCCTGATGGATTTGAGGGTGACGTAAGTGATATCGTAGCCGGTGAGCATGAAGTACCACTTGGCTATCCTTGTTGACATGAAAGGCTTCCCGAAGATGTAGCGGAGCGGGTCCACTTTTGCTACTATCTTGATTGGAAAGGCCTCCATGTAATGTTTGAGCTTTTGAGTGACCCAAACCAGTGCTGCACATGACTTCTCCAAGACGGAGTAGTTCTTTTCGCCTCCTTAAAATCGGCGACTGACAAAATAAATGGCATTCTCTTTTGTGGAGTCTCGCTGCTCTTGTGCTACCATAGCCCCTAGGGCTTCATCATTCACTGTGAGGTAGAGCAAGAGAGTCTTCTCCTTGTATGGTGGAACTAGAACAAAAGGGCATGTCAGATAATGCTTCACTTGATCGAAGGCTTCTTGGCAGGCGTCGGTCCACTCTAGAGCCACATTCTTCTTGAGTAGCTTAAAGATTGGCTCACACATGGAAGTGAGTTGGTGCACAAACCGACTGATGTACTGAAGTCTGCCCATAAAACCCTTGATCTCTTTCTGTGTCTTTGGGGGAGGCATGTCAATGATTTCCTTGATTTTTGAGGGATCTGCTTCAATTCCCCTTTCAGTGACCATGTAGCCAAGAACTTTGCCTCGGATAACCCCAAAAGTGCACTTTGCGGGATTAAGCCTCATTTTGTGTTGTCGAAGCCTTTCAAAGAACTTGCGGAGATCGATCAAGTGTTGACCGTCGGTCCCCTTCGAATGGATGATCATGTCGTCCACATAGACTTTAATTTCCTTATGGATCATGTCGTGGAACAAGTCTGTCACAGCCCGTTGATAAGTAGCCCCAGTGTTCCTCAACCCAAATGGCATGACTGTGTAGCAAAAGGTGCCCCACGGTGTTGTGAAAGCGGTCTTGTGTTGATCCTCTTCGGCCATAAAAATCTAATTGTACCTGGTGAAACCATCCACAAATGAGCGGACCTCGTAGGCGGCAGTGGATTCGACTAGCATGTCGATGTTGGGTAGTGGAAAGTCATCCTTTGGAGAAGTTTTGTTCAAATCCCAGAAATCCAAACAAACACGGTGTCGCGACCCCGAACCCCGCGGCCAGAGATCGCGATCTGGACGTCGACTTAAAACCAAAACTCTAAAATATAGAAGTTAAAAATTCTATTTTGAACCAAAAGATGATAACACAAGGTTTTACAAATCCAAGTTTGATAAAAACCAATTACAACTATCATAAACTTCCACAAGTTTATGCCCAACAAAATAAAATATACAATTCTTAATGACGTCAATAAGGGTAAAACTATCCCCAAAAGGTTATACATTTAAATAATGTAAACCGATCCATAACAACCTGCCCCAAAATCTCAATCCTCTCGACGTCCTCCTTGAACCGCGAATCCTAATCCTTTTCCTCCTGGGAGGGGGGGTTAAGGAAAAACAAAGATGGAAATAAACGGGGTGAGATAAAATCTCAGTAAGTTACTAATGCCACTACATGACATGCTATAATGCAATAAGCAATAAACAATGATAAATATCACATAGCATGTAACAATTAACAGTCAACAGATAGCAGCGGAAAGTAAACACATAACAAAGGATATTAGCCAAGGTTTCCCAACTGAAAGAACCAAATAAAGGTCGCTGCGCAGCTTCAATAACCAACCATTCATCATCTTCATAATAGCATGAAAGCTGAAGAGGAATCCCCGGTCAGAAGCGACCAATCAACCCATCAATCAAACAATTCATCTTCATAGTAGCATAAAAGCTGAAGAGAAACCCGGTACCGGAACCAATAACAATGTAAAGTGCCACAAGGGGCGGGAGCCATGCCACAAAGTCATGCTCCAAAACGATTAGCTAGAATACCCACAACGGAGCTAGCTCATCCCAACCAAGGCCAATCTGGATGAGGACAGAAGGACCAATGGGCGATGCTATACTGGACTTGGCTCGTGCCATTATAGCATTATCCATTGCCTGACTCGATACACAATTTAACCAGATGGACTTTCAATCATGCTAAGAAATAAAATACTAGCACGGTAAACAACTAAGGATTCCAAAGTAGGGAACCATACCAAATAATCACCATAAAGATGCAACGGGTACTCATGAAGAGTTTAACAACAACGATAACAAGAGTTTCTCATAAAGAGCACAACAACATTGATCATTAAAACAAGATGATTCCAAGACAAGGCACGTATCAAATACATTCTAAATATGATACTCACAAGTTACTCATAAAGAGCACGACCCAAACGGTCGCTCACAAATGGCACAATGACTATTACCAAAATGATCATAAACATTTACTCAGAAGATATACTAGGACTATGAACTCAACCATCTCGTCACACCTGGAATTCCAAATAAGAAATCCGAATGAATACGTCTTAAGGTTAATCAAACCGTAGGTACCCAATTGCCAATTCACGCTTTATCTCCGTGCACAACGAACCCATTCTAAACACCCCAAACTAATCCAAAAGGTTACACTTATTAGAACATGATCACGACTGGACTAAACCCTACACTTTGGTGTTCAGTAACCACCCTCTAGGTACTATAGGACATCGCCTAAAACCTAGACCAAGGCTCACTCGAAAATCAATTCGATTGGAACAATCACGAACACATCATAAGATGCCCAAACATATACCAAATGATCCTCACAAAGATAAGTCAAACCAACAATATCTCAATAAGATGTTCCAAATCCCAATTAACACTTAATTAATTTCAAACACAAACTGATCACAAAGGACCCAATTCTATCACTAGAGTGTACTACAATGTTCACTAAGGTCAACTAGAAGGACACCCAAGATTTGGACCAAAACGCTTTCTTCAATCACACAAACCAACAAAATGAAAACTTCCAGAGGACTGTGCGGCCGCCCAAACCCAACTGTGCGGTCGCCCAAAAAGCCAACAAACAAGAACAAAACCTTTCAGATAGGTGCGCGGTCGCCCATACGATTTTGGGCGGTCGCCCAATATCCCGGAATTGCCAGAAATCGGGAAGAACAACATGGGTTCTTCCATTTTTAACCCAAAACACATTCCCACCAAAAATCCAACATTCCAACTAGTTTGCTAATGTACCAAAACAACTTATGAGTCCAAAAGGACTCATCTAACAACACTTAACACCCAAAATCAAGAATCAAATCCCAACATTCATAATTCACCATTTTTGACCAAAAACTCAAATAAATTCCAAATAAATTGCAACCTCATCCAAACTTCAAATATAACACATTAAGCATCATCTAAACATGATATGAACATTTTAACATTAAAATGGGAGAAAAGTAACTTACTTGAAAATAAGGAAAGTTGACGGAATTCGAATATTCTTGATTCTACGCGATCCTATCGACGATCTAAACACATTTCATGTTTTAAGAAATGAGAAATAACAAGAGGAAGATGAAGAAAATGAAGAGAGAAGTGAGAGAGAAAAAAAAAACTTACCCACAACCTAGAGAGAGAGAGAGATTTTGCTGGGAGGGAGATGGGAAGAGAGTGAGGGAGGAGGTGAGGGAAGGAGTAGGGAGAAATAATTCAAAAACTTACACTTAGGCCCCCTCTCTCACACAACACACAAATACTTACATTCCCTACTAACAATTAAGACCCAACAATACTACACTAACCCAAACGACTCAATTAAAATGCTAGGCCTAAATATTATAACACATAAATATTTAAATAAATAATAATTTAAATAAATAATTAAGCAAATAAATAAATAATAATTATTTATTACTAATAAAATAGAGCCTAGATTTCGGGTCGTGACACACGGACCTTGCCGTTAGCCTTTCTGACTGTCACAACATTTTCTAGCCATGTCGGATATTCGATAACTTTGATGAAGCCCACACTGAGAAGCTTCTCTATCTCTTCTTTGACTTGTAAAGACCATTCTGGCTTGATCTTTCTGAGTTTCTGCTTTGTTGGCTTAGCGTCGTCTCTGATCGGAATCCTGTGCTCGGAGACCTTTCTGTCTAAACCGGTATGTATTTGTATGACCATGTAAAAACATCCATAAATTCTCTGAGTAGTACAGTCAATCTGTCTTTATCTTCCCCCTTGAAGAAGCTTCTGATCTTAGTTTCTTTTGGCTCTTCATCGGTACCCAGATTAACAACATGCAATTCTTCGTCAGCCCCTGGAACATTTTCACCACGACTACGGACCTGTTGAGCAAGTTCATTTAAGTATGTTTTATTCTCGTGGTCTATTTCTTCATTATTTGAATCATTATTAACTAGTTTATTAAATTCATTATTAGTTAATTCATCATTCTTGATGTTTGCAATCTCGGGGTACTCAGAAAGATCAATTTTTCATTAGGAAAGAAAGGGAACACACGCTCGGCTATTGCCTCCATATCCTCTTGGGTAAGGGTATCAAAAACACACTCGGACTCGAAGGTGAATGTTAACAAGTCTTCCTTTGTAACTTTGCGCGGGATGCAACCCATTTTCTCGACCAGGAATTTCTCGGATACTACGGGCCCCTTTGTAGAATACCAGTTTACTGATCAGCTCGGAGCTCGGCTTGATTTCACTGATAGGCCCACTTCCCGTGTCGGTGTCGTCGGAGATGGCATTTACTTGGCACTCGTCCATGATGGCAAATTCTTCGAACATGGAGGCTAGATCAGTTAACGCTTCCCCCACGGTAATCTCTGTCTCAGACTCTATGGTCACTTTCTTCCCCCACCATTCTCGGGGTGACATAGGAGTTAGTTCCTCCTCGTGCTTCTGAATCTTGCAATCGGCAAAGACCTAATGTATATTAGCCTAAGTTTGATTTGAAAATAGAGATTCTTGCTATGAGGTTCGGGGGTTAGGTTACGAGATGGGAAGTACTTAAACACCCATCTCGCCCAACTAATGTTGGTCTTGCTTGATCAAAGTCTACATAAATAATAAAATGTTCTTCCTATTCTTGACTATAATAAAAGGGGGTTTTAAAAGGGGTTTTTTGGAATGTAGGGAGATAACTCCTTGACTAGCTTCAATGAGGTGAAGTAGCCCTTTGGTGTCATGTCCCAAAATGTTTGGGTGATTGCACTTTTGATGAAAGTAGAAGAAAGAGAGGAGAGATGAAGTATAAAAAGAAGTGTTTTTGGTGCCTTGCAAGTATATTTGTGTAGAGTTTTCTTAATGATCAAAAGTCCCCCTCTTCAATGGTGAATTAGAGGGGTTTATATAGGTAAAAAAGAAGTATTTTTGGTGCCAAAACCAAGTCATAAAGATCAGTTTCCCGGGCAAATCCTGTTAAAAGGAGTAAGGGAGGGATTCTTGGACAGAAATCTATAACTGACGCCCAGGTGCGCGCACCTCCTTCCTTGGTGGCGGGATGCGCGCGCCTCTGGCCCCAAAGGGTGAATGCGCGTGCCTTGGAGATGGAAAATTTGACAGAATGGACTAGAAACTCAGCACTGTTATTCAGTTTGGTCTATGAACTTAAAGAGTTCAGTCAGGAACTTAACGGAAGTAACAGAAACTAACGAGAAACATTTTTAATATGGAGAAACACAAGATCAAACGTGCAATCAGGGTGAGCGGTCCAAGGCGGGGTGTCTACAGAGCCCCTCGGCAACGTGGATTGGAAAGCAAAACGCGTTGACGAAAGAACAAAACATCCGCCGAGGACATCACCAAGACAAAAGAAAAGACTCGATGAAAACAAGAATCTTGAAATTACAAGAGGTAGAAGTGTGCTCCCTGTGTGAGCGACTTTTGCTGATAGGAGGGGTGCGGTGATAGAAATCAACCCACCGTGGCCAATATTTAGAGTCCGTATAGAGGACTGGAGGGACTCGAGAGTCTGCATGCCTGCTGATTTAGAGGGACTCGAAGTCTGCCTGCTGATGTAGAGGGGCTCGTAAGTCTGCCTGCTGATGTAGAGGGACTCGAAAGTCTGCCTGCTGATTTAGAGGGACTCGAAAGTCTGCCTGCTGATTTAGAGGGACTCGAAAGTCTGCCTACTGATGTAAAGAGACTCGAAAGTCTGCCTGCTGTTTTAGAGGGACTCGAAAGTCTGCCTGCTGATGTAGAGGTACTCGAAAGTCTGCCTGCTGTTGTAGAGGGACTCAAAAGTCTGCCTGCTGATGTAGAGGGACTCAAAAGTCTGCCTGCTGATGAATGTGAATTTATTGAGTAGACTTTGCTGATGAGGAGGTGATTGCAGTGGTTCACTGTGGACCAAATTACTTTTTAAAGCTGTATTCTGACGCATGCTGCTCAGAGTCGCACTTGCAGTTTGACTTTTGTGGGGTGCGGGCACAGTTAGCTGCGGACCAAAAGACTGTTTTCCTTTTAGAGAGGAAAATGTCGAGTTCGACTTTGACTTTTGTAACCGTCGGATTTAATGATGTCCGTTGCGGAACTTTGTACTTGAAACGCCCTAAGGTGGAGCTGAAAACTCGGATGGGAGTTGGAGGAATTGATGTGATGTATTTATTCCTGCATGGGAACTTGCACCTGGGCCTGACAGGACACGAGAGGCGCGCGCGTTAGGAAGTTGATGTGAGACGCGCCGTGTTCCAGGTAGGTAGCGGGAGGCGTGCGCCTTGCGCATTAGTTCAGCATAAGGGCAGAAACTATCCATTCTGTTCGGACTGAGTTCAAAAATTGCCCAAACTCTCTGCATTCTGAGTCAAAATTCCGTGAGAAAAACATCCCAAAACGTTTCCTTTGTTAATTTAAGACCAATCCAATGTGAGATCATGTCGAGTTCTCATCAAACTCCTCCTTTCGAGATGCCAATGGGAGAGGAGGCAGAAATCGGGCTTGAGGCCATGGACCCGAGATTGCTTACGTATGAGTCTCAAACTCATATCTCCCACTTTGTTTCTGCGGGATTGGTAAGTATTTCAACCTTCCTTTGTTGATTTTTCGCATTTTTGGGCCATATCATTTTTGCCCGTAATACTGCTGCAGTAACTTTTTGTTGACTGTTGCATGTTGTTACCCTTGCTGATTTGTTACGAAGGGAATGCTTGGACACCCATTTGCATGTTCACACACTTGTTTGCACGTAGTGAAATTTGTTGAATTCTTCATGTTGGGTTTGGCCATTTTCTAGCCGTTATGCTGACGAATTTTTCTTTGTCTCTTGTTTCCTTTCAGAGGTGGAACCGCTTGACTGAAATCCAAGGTGGGGCTTAGGCACCCGCTTCTGTATGGAGGAAATTGCCTGAGAATGTACGGGCTAGGGTTGCGGCTACATGCTTTGGCCCTTTTATTGCCAGTCTGCCTTCGCTGAAGAACGACCCCTGATGTGATTCAGGCTTTGAGGTAGAGATGGTGGGATACCACTCACACTTTCCACTTGTCGATGGGGGAGGTGACCATGACCCCGACTGACTTTACTGCCTTGACTGGGTTATTTTTTCATGGGGTGCTCGTCCCTTGTGGTGCCATCGGGACTGCTAAGACGCCTGCTGAGTTGTTGGCTCTAGTTGACTACGAGTTCGTAGTGAAGAACTCCCAAGTGACTTGGGGGAGGATTTGAGCTTACTTTAGAGTCCTTGAGGCTGAGTCTCGGGGAGTTACTGCTGACAAGGTCAAAGCGGTGGCCCGATGTTTCATTTGGTTTGCTCTCTCTCACACCCTATTTGCGAATGGGGGAGTTCTGCTGCTTTGTCCCTGCTGGACCTTCTGATTGACTGGGACCAGGCTGCTCAGTACAACTGGGGTGCAGCGGGTCTGGCTGCTTGCTATCACGGTATGGACTTGACTAGTCGTTCGACTAGGAGCTCGGTCACGGACTTTTCTCTCGCTTGGGAGGTATATTTACCATTTTGCCCTTTTAGATTTCTGTCTTTTTTGCACTTTCAACTATGTTTAATTTCTGCCTTTGTTTCTGTTTGCAGCTGTGGGCTTTTGCTATTCTAGGCATGAATGACTTCAAGATTGAGAGAGAGGGTCAGCCCCTGTACCCTGACTGTGCTAGGTGGTCTTACAAGGCCAGAAATGTGAAGACCGGTACTACCTCCATTGTCTTGGTTTCAGCTAGGCAATATCTGGATGGTCTGAGGCCTGAGTCCGTATCTCAGTCATTGTTTCCCTGGAGACCGATTTATGGTAGCATAGAGCATACACTGTTTCATACCCACTCGAGGCTTCTGATGAGCTCCGTGGAGTGTATGGCCATGTACTTGGGAGAGAGGGTATACTGGCAGCATGGGAGCCATATGGTGGACTACTATAACCTGCCTAGGCCGGCGGTTCCAGAATTCCCTCCTTTCTGCCCTCGTAACTGGGGGCGTTGTCTGAGGATGATAGGGCCATGTATATGGCAGGGATTGAGGCTTCCCCCTTTATCTTTCTCCAGCAGTACTACGTGTAGACACCCCGCCTTGGACCGCTCACCCCGATTGCATACAAAGTATTTTTATTTAACTTATTTTCATTAATTTCTGTTACTTCGGTTAAGTTCCTAACTGATTCCGTTAGTTTTGGACTAAACTGCATAACAGAGTTAACTTTTAGGGTCATTCTGTCATTTTTCACCCGCGGGCGCTTCCGGCACTGCCAGTGAGCCGCGCGCGCGTCTCGCCCAAAAGCCGGACCCGCGCGCTTCCCACTTTGGCAGTAACGGATTGCACCTTATTTCCCTCCATTTTCTTATTTACAAACATCTTTTCTTAATCACAAAAACCATCTTTTTACATCCACATTCATCCCCCCTTTTTCTCATTAACTCCCAATCCCAAATTCTAAGCATTTTCCCAAAAACTAATATTTCTTTTTCATTTATTATTTGATTTCTTTTATTTTTCTTTTATTCATTTATCTTATTTGTGATTGGCTCATTCCATTTCACATGGATGACCAATTTCCCTCCATCATTTCCCTCTCTTTTTTACCTATAAAAACCATCATCTTCTACCTTGGAAAATGACTTCTTTTTGGGACTTCTTTTTGGACTCCAACCTTGATTCACCAACTACATTATACACAAATTCTCCCAACAAGAGTTCTTAGTAACAAGACTCTACACAAATTGTTCTACAACAATTTCATTACAACAACAACACTTTCAAGTCAAGGTTCCAAGTCCTCTTTCTCAAGGTACAACTCCATTTTCTTCCTTTGTTTTCTTCTTCTTGATGTATGCAATCCCCATTAATGGGACATGACCAACATGACTACTTCACATATTGAAGTTAGTTAAGGTTATCTCCTACATTTTAATCTTAACTTTAATTCACCATGTTAATTTCTCTTCATCTCTTAATGTAATTCTTTAACATTACTTGTTACATGTAATCTTTATCATTAACTAAATAAAACAATTCTATTTTATTTCCCCTTTATTTCCTCTTTTCTTCTCATCACAATTGTTAGCATATTTCTATTTAATTAATTGAAGGACATGTAAATATTAGAACACCAATAGTAGCAAGACCCGCGTAAGCAGGGCGGAGTGGGTGTTTAAGTACTTCCCACTCCGTCACCTAACCCCCGAACCCTTCTCTCCCGAATCTCTGGTTTTGTACATAAATTAGGCTATTTCTAGGTTTTTCTTATGTTCCTTTAAAAACATAGGTGGCGACTCTAAACACATCTAAAACAAGTTAGACATCCTAGGATAATTCACCGCTCTAGCCAAGTTGTGGTTTCCCCGGGGTATCTACAGTGGCGACTCTGCTGGGGACGATAGAGGGTTAAACTTGCGTTTTCATTTTTGGTGTTCTTTTATTTTGTTTTGGGCATTCTGGTAAAAAGGGTAGGAAGCGCGCGCCTTCGGCCTTCTTGGCCTAAAGCGCGCGCATCCGACCCTTATTACCAGAATCGCCCGCCTCCTTTCTTGTCCTTCAATTCCATGTTTCTGTGCTAACAAATTCTGCAGGGGAAAGTTTTCTTAATTAAGGGTCAAGGCAATCCCTTGAACCCACTGATTTGCAGGTTCTCACCCAGAAGCGGGCGCCTCTGCCCTGCTTCCTCTCACGCGCGCGCCTTCCGCATAGGCAACCCAATGCGCGCGCTTCTGGGCGCATTCCCGAACAGAACAGTGCACAGAAACAGAACAGAATGACAGTGTGTGGGCACCGGGCCTCATACAATTTCTTTTACTTTCTGTTTATTTTTATCGGTCACACGGGTGATTCGAAAGTTGTAATTATGTGCTTATTTGTTTTTTATTTATTTCTTTTGAAAAAAAAAAATGTTTTGTCACATGTTAGACCTCACACTACATGCACATATTCTTATCAACTGCTCACTATCGAGTCGCACAAGTCCAACCCCAAACCCGTCGAGGCCCGTCCTAGAAAGTTTCAAGCTCCACTCGACCTTGGCTCTTTCGAAGCGGTAAACCTCAGCCCGTGGCGTAGTTCATGACTACATGCCGGGGGTGACCTTTGAGCCTCATATTCAAGCCGAGCACAAGCCACACAATTCTAGTCTAGGGTCTAACACTCCGTGACTCAAGTCGGTTTCCATGTGCCGAGATTTCCCTAAACTAATGTCTTCAAATCATACATGCCAATTTGTTGCAATGGACGAAATAAAACTCCGTCCCCAAAAGTGGCTATTTTGGACGAAAATAAAAATCCATCCCCGCATGTATGATTTACTACATTAATTTAGTTAATCCCGACACATGTAGGGCTCACAAGCGTGGTGGAATCCGATGAGTATATGGGACCGCGGGAAGGTCTATATACTAGTGTGACGATTCCACTATTTTTTCTAGAAACCCCAAAAAGGACTCCGTCCTTCCGACTTTTGTAAATAAAAAAAAAAAAAAAAAAAAAAAAAAAAAACAAAAAAGAGTCATTTTCTTTATATGGTTGAGTCTTTTTTGTGTTTGTGGGTTAAATTTATTTTACTCAAAAGGTGTTTGTGGGGCCAATCTAAGATCAACCGTGCTCTTCCAATAGGTCCAATGGCTTCCAACGGCGACAACAACAACGGTGGAAATGATTTCGTGTCCAACGAAGGGTTACTCAACGTAATGAAATCAATGGGGAACAAATGGATAGGATTGTCGAGGATGCCCGCCGTAAAGACAATTTGTGGCAAGCCCGTTTCGATATCGACAAGAGGATTCACAAAGAAGAGGTTTCCGAACTCAAGGCCCGTCTTGATTATGAAAGAAGAATTCACAAGGAAGAGGTTTCCGAACTCAAAGCCCATTTGCAAGAGCTCACCGACAGCAAAGCAAAGTTCAATGATAAAGCATGCACAAGTGGCCCGACCCTCAAAAGCTACAAAGGTACCACCAACAACCGAGTTTTCACTCCTCTCCAAGGAGTAACCCAAGCCGAGGCATTTGAAATTTTGGTGGCAAGAGGGAAGATCAAACCTTTGGAGGGGTACAAGCCGAAGGCGATACTGAAAAATCATGCTCATGGTGAATGGTGCGGCTACCACAAGCATAGTGGCCACAGTACCGAAGGGTGCTTCCTTCTCCGAAACATCATCCAAGATTTGATCGACAACGGCGAATTTACCGTGGGTGAAGAGCAACTCATCAAAGAAGTGGCTTGGTTTTGAAATGGGGCTTCAACAAAGAGGACGACGACAACAATCTCCGTTTCTCTTTCTCTACCTAGTAGTAGGAATAAAAAAAAAAAAAAAAAAAAAAAAGAGTCAAAAGTCCTCTTTTGTGTGCATTAATGTTTTCTCTCGTCCCATGTTAAGTGTCGAGTCTTCTTATCAAATAAAAGTCGTTCTTGTCCTTATACACTCTTCCAAGTTGTTCGATCTAATTCTTGGCAAAATGATAAAAAAATGTCTAAACAAGTTTTAGAACAAGGCCATCACTTGAACGCCTAGGGGCTAAACATCGACGCCAACATCAACGACGAAGCCAAGACAAACAAGGTGGAGCAACAATCATGAAGAAGTCAAGCAAAGTTTTCAAAGGGGGATTAAAAAAAAAAAAAAAAAAAAAAAAGAGCTTGCCAGGTTGAAACCATCAAATCAACCTAGGCAAAAGTTAGAGCACACAAAAAAAAAAAAAAAAAAAAAAAAAATCCCCCTCAATCAAAGAAGTTCACATCAAGATCATCATCATCATCCACCAACGAAGGACGAAGCAACAATTCATCACGAAGAATGGAGAATTCACAAGAACTACGGTGACCTGAGCCTCTACACTGGAGGAACGTAGGGAACCTGCGGGTCCGGTCTCATGCAAGAAAGAAAATATGTTTAGCCCTAGCGCGTTATGGTGATCGGCCTTCATCTCGAACTTGTCAAGACATCTTTGTACGATTCATTTGCCAATGAATTAATCACCAAAAAGATTGAACAACTTTCTTAGATTTGAAATCATTTCGCGCTCCTTGTCGAGTCTAGGGACTTCTATTCTTTCTGGATACTCCCAATTCCTTGCAATCAAATTGGGGCTTTCCTTCTCTTCTCTCTTAATGACTTACTTTCCTTCGTGAGTCATTCAATTCAATAAAAAAAAATACATGTCAATACTAGGGACACTTCCCTAGTCGAGTCAATGTCACTCATTTTTAGTGACAAAAGGTTTTCACCGCAAAATCACATGTCTCTCATCCTCAGCTAGAGTCAATGCACACTTCCTCATTAATCGAGTCAAAAATGAAGACGTAAAAGAGATGCCCGCTAGATTGAAAACCCGAAAGGGAGGTCTAGGCAAATAACAGGGTGCGTCATAAAAAAAATGAGAGAGTGAGAGAGAGAAGGGAAAGAGAAATGGAGATCTCTGGCCTCTAAAGAAGACAACTACACGAGCTCTACATTGGATCTCCTCAGCAAGTCAATTCCCCACCGAGTCAACTTTGGGATTGCAAAAGGCTCGACAGGATATAGCACCATCAAAGGTTGTCTTGGGTTATCGGCATCATTCTCCAGCAGTGTGCATTTTTGGGTTCATGAAAAGAAGGCCCGTGGTAACCAAGATCCATTCGAGAACAAGCCCATCATAAAAGGGCACGAGGTTGCACAAATAATCCCTAGCTAGTCAATTGGCTTGGGCAGCAAATAGCAACAACATGTGTCTCAGTTTTCAAGGCTTCTTCAAGTATGTGCTTCTAAAGTACGCCGAAAGGCTCCCGAGAAATGGAGTAGCTCTTGCCATATCCTCTCATGTTTATTCCCTCACACGAGGACGAGTCACTCTTGCTTTGCTCAACAAATGGTGACGCCCTAGGGGCTATGTGACTCAAGAACAAGGGATTCTTTTGCTTCATTTGGCAATCAACAAGCCCTAGGGGCTATGCCCAAAAAAGATGTGTGAGACTATCCTCAAAGTCTCCCAAAAGGGATGTCAAAAAAGCCCTCTTGTCATGTGTGCCCGTGCTCGTTTCCCCAATCAAGGGTGGACCTTTCTCGCAATCAATGATGGCACTCTAGGGGCTACGGTCAAGTCTTAAAGGCTCCCTCGGCAAAGAGCAATTAACTCCCCAGCAGTATCCCCAGCCAAGTCATGTGCAACATTGGAAGCTTCCTCAATTTGGCACCGAAGGTCTCAACAGGCTTCGCAATCTACAATCTTTTGGGCTACGGCATTACAGTAATCCGAGCAAAGGGCAATATTGGGGCTTCGCGACCGACAGTCTTTTGGGCAACAATACTCGAGCAACGCAATTTGGGAGTAGTATCCATGAAAGGGATCAAGCTTCAAAGGGTCTCTCAACACTTCAAGTCAAAGGCCTCTTGGTTTTAAATGAAGACTCCGATGTTATGAATGAAGTTGATGATTTTTGTTAGAACTTTCAAGCGAGATTTTGAAGGAAGTCTTAGAGAAAAGGAAAAAGATTCAATATGCTAAACTCTAATCAAAACAGGGTTATAGCGGGAAATGCCAAGGCCAATCCCAATGTTTCTGCAATTCAGTACCCCCTTCTCCAAGATCAAAAGCACAAGGTGCAGCTCAGATAAAGTTGGGCCACAGCACTAGTTGCATCCGAAGATCCGTCATTAGTTCAACTCAAGAAGGTCAAGCAAGCATACTCATTTGAGACTTTATCACGCCAAGACCTTATCCTCCGCGACCTCGACGGCACCGCAAGACATTACTGCATCCTTTGACATAAGCCCTCAGCCATTTGGGTATCAACCACAATGAGGCCATTCATCTCCCAGTAAGAGCAAGAAGGAGATCTCTATCAAGAATTCTACCGAACGGTACATCCGCTTCAATGCCGAGCCAATCACGAGATAATTTGGGGCTTTACAATGAAAGGTCTTCACATCTCGCCATCTACAAGCCCACGACACTTGGGGATTTGCAATCTCTCGAAGCTTGGAATCAACGATCTCCTCTTGGGGCTTGCTCACTACAACAACAAAGGGCGATTTACTCGAATGGTCCAAGAGCTGATTTATCTTGGAGCTATGCAAGTCCCTCAAAATGCCGAGCCAATCACGAGATAATTTGGGGCTTTACAATGAAAGGTCTTCACATCTCGCCATCTACAAGCCCACGACACTTGGGGCTTTGCAATCTCTCGAAGCTTGGCATCAACGATCTCCTCTTGGGGCTTGCTCACTACAACAACAAAGGGCGATTTACTCGAATGGTCCAAAAGCTGATTTATCTTGGAGCTATGTAAGTCCCTCAAAATTTGGCATCAAAGGCATTCTAGGGGCTTTACAATCAGCAACCCCTCATCTCGGCATCAAAAGCCTTTTTGAAGCCCCATAACCGACAAATCTCTTGGGGCTAGACATCAATCTTCGTTGGGCACACCAGCGACAACAGAATTCAAGCGAGGCAATCCGGACTTCGACTGAACATGACTTGATCTTGGGTTGGCTTCACAAGCACACAATGGTTAAAATGGTTCACCCACGAACTAAAAAAAAATAAAAAATCTTTTCCTCACATGTGTGCATATCCTTTCCTTTCTAATCTAAAAAAAAAAAAAAAAAAGAAAAAAGAAAAAAGATTTTTCTTTTTCTTTCTCCTTCTATGTGCAAAAGTATGTGCTTTACTTTGCTTTGCTCCTAGCCTCTCCTCCAGCGTTCTCCATCATCCTTGAACTACGCTGGTCTGATTCCCTTCAAGGGATACGTAGGCAGCCTTTGGCACGACCAACCCATCATCCAAAGTACCATCTCGCCAACCCATCATCCAGGGCATTCTCTCATCAACATCTAAAGAATGGACATTCTCCATCAAAGCATCCTCCGCGGACATCAAGAATCCATCTCCACTCAAGCGGCAATGGTAAGTGAAGGTATGAATACATCCAATGCTTTCCTCAAAATCACACCGCACACAAGATCACTCTCTACATTCTTACTTCTCTCTCATTGCAAGGGTGTTCCAAAATCCCATCACACCACGAACACAATTTCTCTCTCTTCATTTCACACTTCATGCATCTTCTTGCAAGAACACATATACCTGTCAAGCACACACATAATAGGTACCACCACGAAGTCAACAGCATCCGCTACTCAAATCACTTCATCCCCGCCAGAAAGTGGTCAACCGTGCCCACACCCCACAAGGTCAACAACATAAGCAGATGCGGCTCCAAGTCGGCAACTCGGTCCATATCGTGACAAGCTCCCATGAGCCCCAAGTCGGCAACTCGGTCCATATCGAGACAAGCTCCCATGAGCCCCAAGTCGGCAACTCGGTCCATATCGAGACAAGCTCCCATGAGCCCCAAGTCGGCAACTCGGTCCATATCGAGACAAGCTCCCATGAGCCCCAAGTCGGCAACTCGGTCCATATCGAGACAAGCTCCCATGAGCCCCAAGTCGGAAACTCAGTCCATATCGAGACAAGCTCCCATGAGCTCCAAGTCGGCAACTGGGTCCATATCGAGACAAGCTCCCATGAGCTCCAATACAACACTCCAGCAAAAGTCGCTCATGCAGGGAGCGCACCACTATCTCTATCAATTTCAAATTACTGCTTTCATCGAGTCTTTGCTTTCTTTTCTTTCTTTTTCTTTGTCGATGTCCTCGGCGGGTGTTTTTACTTTCGTCGACGCGTTTTGCTTTGCAATCCACGTCGCCGAGGGGCTCTGTAGACACCCCGCCTTGGACCTCTCACCCCGATTGCATACAAAGTATTTTTATTTAACTTATTTTCATTAATTTCTGTTACTTCGGTTAAGTTCCTAACTGATTCCGTTAGTTTTGGACTAAACTGCATAACAGAGTTAACTTTTAGGGTCATTCTGTCATTTTATCATTTTTCACCCGCGGGCGCTTTCGGCACTGCCAGTGAGCCGCGCGCGCGTCCCGCCCCAAAAGCCGGACTCGCGCGCTTCCCACTTTGGCAGTAACGGATTGCACCTTATTTCCCTCCCTTTTCTTATTTACAAACATCTTTTCTTAATCACAAAAACCATCTTTTTACATCCACATTCATCCCCCTTTTTCTCATTAACTCCCAATCCCAAATTCTAAGCCTTCTCCCAAAAACTAATATTTCTTTCATTTATTATTTGATTTCTTTTATTTTTCTTTTATTCATTTATCTTATTTGTGATTGGCTCATCCATTTCACATGGATGACCAATTTCCCTCCATCATTTCCCTCTCTTTTTTACCTATAAAAACCATCATCTTCTACCTTGGAAAAGGACTTCTTTTTGGGACTTCTTTTTGGACTCCAACCTTGATTCACCAACTACATTATACACAAATTCTCCCAACAAGAGTTCTTAGTAACAAGACTCTACACAAATTGTTCTACAACAATTTCATTACAACAACAACACTTTCAAGTCAAGGTTCCAAGTCCTCTTTCTCAAGGTACAACTCCATTTTCTTCCTTTGTTTTCTTCTTCTTGATGTATGCAATCCCCATTAATGGGACATGACCAACATGACTACTTCACATATTAAAGTTAGTTAAGGTTATCTCCCTACATTTTAATCTTAACTATAATTCACCATGTTAATTTCTCTTCATCTCTTAATGTAATTTTTTAACATTACTTGTTACATGTAATCTTTATCATTAACTAAATAAAACAATTCTATTTTATTTCCCCTTTATTTCCTCTTTTCTTCTCATCACAATTGTTAGCATATTTCTATTTAATTAATTGGAGGACATGTAAATATTAGAACACCAATAGTAGCAAGACCCGCGTAAGCGGGGCGGAGTGGGTGTTTAAGTACTTCCCACTCTGTCACCTAACCCCCGAACCCTTCTCTCCCGAATCTCTGGTTTTGTACATAAATTAGGCTATTTCTAGGTTTTTCTTATGTTCCTTTAAAAACATAGGTGGCGACTCTAAACACATCTAAAACAAGTTAGACATCCTAGGATAATTCACCGCTCTAGCCAAGTTGTGGTTTCCCGGGGTATCTACACTACGGCCTTTTCTGGGCGAACCATCTAATGCCGGGCTTTATGTATGCCGACCCTCGGGGAACATAGCCTGCCCCCTTGACTTCTGCTCAGTTTTTTCCTACCGGTGCTGGTTATTCCTTCGATCCTCCCTTGCCTCCTTCATATTATACCTACTCCACCTTTGGGGTTGTTGAGGAGCAGAGGGAGATTGTCCCTGAGGAGATGTCACCGGAGAGAGAGCCTCCCGATCAGACCGCTGTGGTATGATTTCTGTTTTTCTTGCACATTTCTGATTATGGCCCATTTTCTGTCCCAGTCTCTTTTACCTCTGTATACTGATGTGGTTTCCTGTTTCTGTTGTGACAGGTGCCCGTAGCTACTTATAGGCACATAGGCCGCCAGAACAAGGGAATGCAGAGGAGACTGGACCAGCTGGAGGAGAAGATCCTGGATCTGTGCAGAGACATGGCGAACCTGAACAGGGAGGCTGCAGGGACCGTGTCTAGAGATGCTAGAGGCATGGCTCGGGGTGCCCGTGGTATGGGACGAGGATGAAGAGATGCGGCCCAGGATGTTGATGATGCTGTTAATGATGATGTTACCTCGGCGAGGCGGTCACTGAGTCGGAGCCTTAGCCGTGGCGGTGCTAGTTCCTCGGCGCAGGTGCCAAAGAGGCGACGTCACGAGATCACGATCGAGGATTCTGAAGAAGAGTCTGACAACGATGAGGAGACCGAGAGCGGTGATAAGGGTGATCATAGTGCCGCTGATGATGATTCAGAGTAGATTGGGGATGATGAGTGCCTGAATCATTTTTTATTTAACATGTAACAAATAACAAGTATTTACAATCTTAGCTATTTATCTACATTTTTTTTATGTTTATTTAGACTCGATCCTAAATGTCGACACTTTAAAAACAAATGTGTGCCCAAAGTGTTTGTGGAATGTGTAGATACCCCGGGAAACCACGGCTAGGCTAGAGCGGTGAATTATCCTAGGATGTCTAACTTGTTTTAGATTGTTTAGAGTCGCCACCTATGTTTTGAGGAACATAAGAAAAACCTATTTATAATAGCCTAAGTTTGATTACGAAAACAGAGATTCTTTGTTTTGAGGTTTGGGGGTTAGATTACGAGATGGGAAGTACCGAAACATCCATCTTGCCCAACTAAAGTTGGTCTTGCTTGATCAAAATCTACATGAATAATAAACGTTCTTCTTCTTCTTCTTTAAATCATGAAAAGAGGTTTTGAAATAGAGTTTGGAATGTAGGAGATAACTCCTTAACCAACCTCAACGAGATGAGGGGATCATTAGAGTCATGTCCCAAAATGATTTGGATGATTGCACTTTGATAAAAGGAAAAGAAAGAGAAAAGAGATGAAGTTGAGAAGGGGAAAGAAAGAGCTTTACCTAGACTTCAAGAGACTTCAAACACTTCTTGTTGAATTACTTGGAGAAATCCTTTGGAAAATGCTTTGAGAGTAGGAAATTTGGTAAAGTCAAGGTCTTTTTGGTCAAAGTTTTTGTCTTAAGTTTCCGTCCCCTGAAAATGGAGGTAAAGGGAGGTTTTTATAGGTGAAAGAGGGATGTTTTTGGTGCCAAAACGCAGTCAGCAAGAAATCCTTCCCGGGCAAAATCCTGTAAATTGAGCAAGGGAGAGAATCTTGGCCAGAAATCTATAACTGACGCCCAGAGGCGCGCGCTTCCTGTTTTGGGGGTGGGAGGCGCGCGCGTCTGGCTCCTCCTGTCGGAGGCGCGCGACTCAGAGAAGGCAATTTTGACAGAATGGACTAGAAAGTCAGCCATGTTATTCAGTTTAGTCCCTGGACTTAACGAAGTCAGTCAAGAACTTAACGAAAGTGACAGAAACTAACGAGAAACACTTAAAACTCAATTATCATTTTAACGATCAACTTCTCGTAACGACCCAATTGCAAGAGCGGAGCTCTACCAACTGAGCTACATCCGAGAAACACAAGATCAAATGTGCAATCGGGGTGAGCGGTTCAAGGCGGGGTGTCTACAGAGCCCCTCGGCGACGTGGATTGCAAAGCAAAACGCGTCGACGAAAGTTAAAAACACCCGCCGAGGACATCACCAAGAAAAAAGCAAAGACTCGATGAAAGCAGGAATTTGAAATTGGGAGAGATAGTGGTGCGCTCCCTGTGTGAGCGGCTTTTGTTGATAGAGGGGGTGGAATGATCCGTTAGGTGAACCTGCCGGCTGAATATTTGGAATGAGGCCATTAGTGAACCTTTTGAACGAGGCCGTTAGTGAACCTTTTGGGGAGGCCGTTAGTGAACCTTTGAATGAGGCCGTTGGTGAACCTTTGAGGAGGCCGTTAGTGAAACTTTGAAGAGGCCGTTAGTGAACCTTTGAGGAGGCCGTTAGTGAACCTTTGGAGAGGCCGTTGGTGAACCTTTGAGGAGGCCGTTAGTGAACCTTTGAGGAGGCCGTTAATAAACCTTTGAGGAGGCCGTTAGTGAACCTTTGGAGAGGCCGTTGGTGAACCTTTGAGGAGGCCGTTAGTGAACCTTTGAGGAGCCCGTTAGTGAACCTTTGAGGACGAATCCGTTAGTGAAATTCGTTGATGAGGCCGTTAGTGAACCTTTGAAGAGGCCGTTAGTGAACCTTTGAGGATGAATCCGTTAGTGAAATCCGTTGATGAGGCCGTTGGTGAACCCTTGAAGAGGTCGTTAGTAAACCTTTGAGGAGGCCGTTAGTGAACCTTTGAGGACGAATCCATTAGTGAAATCCATTGATGAGGCATTGCTTTGAAGTCTCGTGCCACTTGGAGTCACACTTGACTTTTTGAATTGTGGGGTGCGGGCACAGTTGACCGCGACCAGAAAAATATCCCTGCTGGGGATGAAATGTTGAGATTGACCCTTGAGGAGGGTATGTCACCCGTGACGGAACTTAGGGATTTTGGAATCTGGAGGAGGACAGCCTACTTTTGAGTGGGAGTTTCTATCCTACTTTCAATTTTTGACATGCCTTAAGGGCGGACCAGAAGAAGGTGTGCCCAACTGGGTGTCCAAGGATAGGGGCTGTGTCTTGATTTAAGCTGGAGATCTCTGACAAGGCCTTTTCTTGAAGTGATCTAGACTTGGGAGGCGGAATTCTGGGCTTGACATTTGCTGGCCAAAAGAACCCCCAACAGCTATAATATCATCTTCTGTTCGACCACTTGATTCTCACAGCTCCTTTCTGCCATTTTTGAACATCATACTATTGCTTAACTTTGCTTGTGATCAACATTTTCCATGGCTTCCAATTCTTTTGCCCTTGATGCCAAGGTTGTTAGTGGGTATGAAAAGGACTTGGGCACTTTTGTGTATTCTTTCAAGACCCATCCCAAGAAGGCCTTCATTAAAGACTTCGGGTTCCGTATTCTTTTCACTTTGCGGACGTTGAAGCCGGATTGGGATTTGTTGAGAGCTGCCGCGGCTTTCTGGGATTGCGACAGCCATACCTTCAACTTTTCAGCTAATGAAATGGTGCCGACTGTTGATGATTTCGGGGCCATCCTTGGCATGCCTTTGGCCGGTTGGATTGCCGTCCCTAAATATCACCGTGGTGCCATTGACTCTTGGGTTGAGTCACTGAATCTTCCTGTTGAAGACGTGAGGAAGATGTTGCACGGTACTGTGATTGACATAACTGAGTTGCCGATGTTCTTCAGTTTACACTCGGAGGATCCGGTGGTTCAATCTTTCAAAAGGAATGCCATGGCCGCTTGTCTCTTTAGTGAATTACTGTTTGTTACACCCTTCGGGACTGCGGATGTGCAGTTGACTGAGATTATTTTGTAAGCCAAGGAGCAACAATTTAGTATAATTCCTCTTATTGTAGGGGAGACGTTGCACGGCCTTGATGAGTTACATAGGACGGATAAGATGTGTCGGGGAAGCCCTTTGCTCTTGACCATATGGCTCCGAGAACATTTCAAGATTTATTCCCCGGATGGTGATTTGTCTCCTTTTGCTGTTCATAGGAGGAAGTTATTGATCCGGGATTTATCTGAAGATGGTTGGAAGAAATTCTTTGCCTCTCGGGTAACCGTCGATATTGAGTGGTGTCCTCCTTCTTGGGGTCTTCGTCCTTTTGTGGAATGGACTCTTGGTTTTCAGCACGTGGTTGTACCCGGCTTGAGAGATTCATCATTTTACCAGCCAGAGCGGGTTCTGCGGCAGTTTGGTCGTCAACAGATAATTCCTTTTCTGAGGGATGGAAGGCTTCGTCCAGTTGCTTACATGGGTCCAGACTTCTCGAGTGAGCTTCAGTCGGCTTGGGGAGATGATCGCAACCGTTGGGCTTTTGCTCCTCTGCATCGGGGGAGTGTCTTCCTTCCCGAGATCTACTTGGATTATTTGTTTGGCACCCTTTACCGTGGCATCACTTGGGTCGATGTGCTTCGTGCCGAGTTGTTGGGAAAAGGTTTTGAGCCTAGCAGCGCTTTGAGATATAGGGAGGCTGCTGTTGATTAGAGTAACATTCTTGCTGACCCTTTTGGTACTCCTTTGGATGACTTTTATGCCAAGAGACGTGCCGCAACACAGAAGGTTTCGGTGCGTATTAGTGCTCCTCCGTTATCCAAGAAGAAAAGGATTGAGAGACGATCGGGTGGTCCTTTGAAGGCTAAGAGAAAATTGGATTTTTCTTAGTAGCCTAAGAGATTGCAATTAAATTAGACCACTTTGTTTTAGGATTTAATGTTTTGATGTCTTTTTGTTGCTCAATAAATCCGTTGTAATGGCTTGAATAATTCATTGAATGAATAAAAATTGCATCTTGTTATTTGAAGTGAATTGGGTATTTTTGATATGTTTTAGACCGCACCCGAAGGTTGCCTACGTTCCTCCAGTTGGGAGGCTCAGGTCTCCGTAGTTCAAACAAACAAAGACCACTTTTTTTTTTTTTTTTTTTTTTTTGTGCACCCTGTTTTTTGCCTAGACCGCCCTTTCGGGTTTTCAATCTAGTGGGCTTCTTTTTTGCACGTGCTCTAATTTTTGCCTAGGTCAACCTAGCGGGTTTTCAACCTAGCGAGCGATTTTTTTTTTTTTTTTTTTTTGGTCTTTGTTTATTAAGCGTAGAACCTCTTGAGCTTGTCGAGGTTGACCTCCTTTGGCAGCTGGTCACCATCTAAATCCACGGGTCGGACTGCACCGCCGCTTAGTATCTTTTTGACCACGTACGGACCGATCCATCGGGGTCCCCATTTCCCCAGGGGATTCATGGCGTTAGGAGGATGTTGTCTTAAGACCAAATCTCCCACATTGATGTTTCGAGGCTTTACCTTTTTGTTGAAAGCTCTTGCCATCCTTTGCTGATACGCCCTTGTGCGTTCGAGTGCTCTTAGCCTTTTCTCGTCGAGTAAGGCTAGCTGTTCGTATCGACTTTGCATCCAGTCGACCTCGTTGACTTGATTCTCGAGGAGGACCCGTAGAGATGGGACTTCAAGTTCGATTGGGAGTACGGCTTCAGAACCATAGACTAACGCATAAGGAGTTTCTTTTGTTGCTGACCGTATTGATGTGCGGTAGACCCACAATGCTAATGGTAGCTTCTCGGGCCAATCCCTTCCCGTTGAGGTCATTTTCTTGACGATGGTCTCGATGGTCTTATTTGCTGCTTCGACCGCGCCGTTTGCTTGGGGACGGTAAGGAGATGACTTGTGCTTGGTGATCTTGTATTCTACCAAAAGTGTATCCATTTCTTTCTCAAAGTGAGAGCCGTTGTCGGAAATGATTTCATGAGGCACGCCGTATCGGCACATGATATTAATCTTTTCAAATTCGGCCACTTTCTTGGCGTTGAGGGTCCGATAGGCTTGTGCTTCGACCCACTTTGTGAAGTAATCGACGGCCACTAGGACGAATGACTGCCCATTGCTTCCGGCAGGATGGACTTTACCGATGATGTCTATCCCCCAACAAGAGAAAGGCCAAGGTGTGACCATGTTGTAAAGTTGTGAGGGTGGAGCATGTTGTAGATTAGCATGGAATTGGCACTTGGCACACCTTTTGACTTTCTCGATACAATCTCGTTCCATAGTGCTCCAATAGTAACCAATGCGGAGTATCTTTTTTACCAACATAAACCCATTCATGTGGGGTCCACACTCTCCTTCGTGCACTTCACACATTATCTCTTGAGCTTCGGCCTCATTGGTGCATAAGAGATTGATCCCGTCGTGGTGCCTTTTGTAGACTCGGTCTCCAATCAGGACATACCGAGAGGCTAGCCTTTGCAGAGCCACTTGAGACTTCTTATTGCTATTCTCGGGATAAATGACATCTTTGAGGAAATTCATGATATCCGAATACCACGGGGAGTTTGTTTGAACCTCGTCGATCTCGATACTCATGCAGTACGCCGGACTGTTCCTTCGGGCAATTTTGAAAGGCTTCACCATTTTCCCTTTAGGCATTTCGACTAATGAAGCTATAGTGGCCAGTGCATCAGCGAAGCGATTTTTATCCCTTGGCAGGTAGTTGAAAGTGATATCTTGGAATTGTTCAACCAATTCTTCAAGGTGCTAACCATACTGTTGGAGGGTCGGGTTTTGGATTCGCCATTTACCCGATTGCTGATTGATAAGGAGCAAAGAGTCGTCGAATACTTCTAGTTCCGTGACGTTTCTTTCGAGAGCTGCTTCGAGCCCTGCTATGCATGCTTCGTACTCGGCAATGTTGTTGGTAGCTTCGAATTCCAGACGGATGTAAATGGGAGTGTAGATGTCTTTTGGATCGACAAGCAATACTCCTATACCAAAACCGTGTTTATTGGCGGCGCCATCGAAAAAAAGTTGCCACTTATTTTCTTCGGTTGTAGTACAAATTAAATGCTCGTCGGGGAACTGTACGTCTTCCCCCTTCACTTCGTCACACGGGAATTCGGCAAGCTGGTCACTGAACACTTTCCCCCTAACGGATTTTAGTGTGACGTAAGTGATATCATAGCCGGTGAGCATGAAGTACCATTTGTCTATTATCGTTGACATGAAAGGCTTCTCGAAGATGTAGCGGAGCGGGTCCACCTTTGCTACTAGCTTGATCGGAAAAGCTTCCATATAGTGTTTGAGCTTTTGAGTAACCCAAACCAATGCTGCACATGACTTCTCTAAGACAGAGTAGTTCTTTTCGCCTCCTTGGAATCGGCGACTGACAAAATAAATGGCATTCTCCTTTGTGGACTCTCGTTGCTCTTGTGCTAACATAGCCCCTGGGGCTTCATGATTGACAGTGAGATAGAGCAAAAGAGGCTTCTCCTTGTGCGGCAGAACTAGAACAGGAGGGCACGTCAAGTAATGCTTCACTTGGTCGAAGGCTTCTTGGCACGCGTCGGTCCATTCTAAAGCCACATTCTTCTTGAGTAGCTTGAAGATTGGCTCGTACATGGAAGTGAGTTGGTGCACAAACCGACTGATGTATTGCAGTCTGCCCATGAAACCTTTGATCTCTTTCTGCATCTTTGGAGGAGGCATGTCAATGATTGCCTTGATTTTGGAGGGATCTACTTCAATTCCCCTTTCAGTGACCATATAACTAAGGACTTTGCCTCGGATATCCCCGAACGTGCACTTTGCAGGGTTGAGCCTCATCTTGTGTTGACGAAGCCTTTCGAAGAACTTGCGGAGATCGATTAAATGTTGACCATTGGTCCCTTTGGAGTGAATGATCATGTCGTCCACATAGACCTCAATTTCTTTGTGAATCATATCGTGGAACAAGTCTGTCACAGCTCTTTGGTAGGAAGCCCCAGCGTTTCTTAACCCGAATGGCATGACTGTGTAGCAAAAGGTACCCCACGGTGTTGTGAAGGCTGTCTTATGTTGATCTTCCTCGTCCATGAGAATCTGATTGTACCCAGCGAACCCATCCACGAATGAGCGGACCTCGTAGGCAGCAGTGGAGTCGACCAGCATGTCGATGTTAGGGAGTGGAAAATCATCCTTTGGGGAAGCTTTGTTCAAATCCCGGAAGTCCACACAAACTCGAACCTTGCCGTTTGCCTTTCTGACTGTCACGATGTTGGCTAGCCATGTCGGATACTCGATAACCTTGATGAAACCCACACTGAGGAGCTTTTCAATCTCTTCTTTGACTTGCAGAGACCATTCTGGCTTGATCTTTCTGAGCTTCTGCTTTACTGGCTTGGCATCTTCTCTGATCGGAATTCTGTGCTCCGCTACCTTTCTGTCCAAACCCGGCATGTCTTTGTATGACCATGCGAACACATCCACGAACTCCCGTAGTAGTGCAGTCAATCTGTCTCTGTTGTCCCCCTTGAAGAAGCTTCCGATCTTAGTTTCTCTTGGCTCTTCTTCGGTACCCAGATTAACAATATGCAATTCTTCGTCAGCCTCTGGACCATTTTCACCACGACTACGGACTTGTTGAGCAAGTTCATTTAAGTATGTTGTGTTTTCGTGGTCTATTTCATCATAATTTGAATCGTTATTAACTTGTTCATTAAGTTCATTATTAGTTAATTCATCATTTATGATGTTTGCAATCTCAGGGTACTCAGAAATATCAAATTTTTCATTAGCAAAGAAAGGAAACACACGCTCGGCTATGGCCTCCATATCCTCTTGGGTGAGGGTATTCGAGACACTCTCGGACTCGAAAGTAAGTGTGAGCCGCTCTTCCTTTGTTGCTGTGTGGGGTATGCAACCCATTTCTTGGACTAAGAATTCTTCGGATACCACGGGCCCTTTCGTTGAATATCAATTGTTGATCGGCTCGGAGCTTGGCGGGATCTCACTGATAGTCTCGTTCATGGTGACGGTGCCATGGATGGTGTTGACTTGGCATTCATTCATTATGGCAAGCTCTTCGAACATGGATGCTAAATCTGTCAGTTCTTCCCCCACGGTGATTTCTGTCTCGGACTCTATAGTCACCTTCCTTCCCCACCATTCACGGGGCGACATGGGAGTTGGTTCCCTTTCGGATTTCTGGATCTCACAATCGGAGAAGATTTCGAGACCGGGCTTTTTGACACCCTTATTGTTAACCCATGGCTCGGGAAAGATCATGTATGGAACGTCTTCCCCTTGGCGGACAAAATAGCCATTCAACGTCTTGCGGTAAGGCCTTAGATTAGGGACCTCATAACGACGGCCTTCTTTACGAGCTTGGGCCTTTTCATTCTTGATCGCTTGCTCTTGTTTCAAGTCTTCTCTGGAAGGCTCGTATCCCAAACTGAATGTGTTCTTGACAAATGGGACTTTCACAGGGTGTAGGATTCCTTGTTGATATTTCCCTAGGCCTAAACCAGGGAAGTATTCCATATTCCTCATCATGCGGAGGACTTTGTGGTTGCTGGGGATCCATGATCCGTTTCCCCCTTCTTTGTCAATGGCGTTGATTGAGACGCCAGAGAGAGTGGAGTCTGGTAGACCATGCTGAACTTGGTGGACGGGCTCACCTTTTCTGAGGATAGTGACGTTTTCGGCCATGACGGTCACTATTTCATCACCATTTCGGATCTTGACACATTGATTGAGAGTTGACGGGACGGCATTAGAACTGTGAATCCATGGTCGACCCAAAAGTAAGTTGAACGAGGCCGGGATGTCAAGAACTTGGAATGGAACAGACATGACCATGCTCCCAAACTCAATGTCTATTTCGATCATGCCCATGACTGTACGGGTGGTGCTGTCATAACCTCTGATTACTTGAGTAGAAGGCTTCAAATCGGAATCCTTAAGCCCCAGTATGCCCATGATTCTGCTAGGCATGAGGTTGAGTGCGGAACCACCGTCCACTAAGACTCTTGAGATGGGCCTCCCCCTTGCTAGTACCTTGAGGTAAATAGCCTCGTTGTGGTCGGAACCAAATGGTGGAAGGTCCATATCGGCAAAGGTGATGACGTTGCCAAAATGAATGTGACCGATCATTGCCGTGAGGTCCTCGGGAGTAGTATCGGGAGAAACTGATGTATCATTGAGATTGCAGATGATAAGATCTCGGTGTTTCTTTGAGGATGCAATGAGGTCCCAAATAGAGATGTTGGCTTGAGTTTTCTTGAGTTGGGCAAGTAGAGGATCTTCGGGAGTGTCGCGAGCTTGCGGCCTTTGAGAAGAGGAGCTTGGTGCGGAAGTAGAAGGGTTGCTTGCTATGACTCGACCGGATCGAGTTAGCATGTTGACGTTCCCATCTTGCTTCTTTTTCCTATTCTCTAGTACTTCCCTCATTACCTCATCGTAAGTTACAACATAACAAGAATTGTCAAGTTTATTCATAACATTGGGGCCCCCATTCACAATTGGGATTGAATGGGTGGTCCCCTCGAGTTCTCCTATCTCTATTACATTGACATGTTCGCCATTAGTCACTACAAATTCTTTCTTGTCTATGAGATCTTGAATGACATTGCGGAGAACGAAGCATTCCTCGGTGGTGTGGCCACTATATTGGTGGTAGCCACAATATTTGTGGTGAGCATGATTGGGGTGGACCGTCTTGGGTTGGTACCCTTGTACGGGTGTGACTTAATCCTTTGCCTTGAGGACTTCGAACACTTCGGTTTGAGTCATGCCTTGGAGAGGCGTGTAGACACGGTCATTTCGAGACTTCTTCCCTTGGGGTGGAGGAACCTTTTTGTAATTCCCCTTGTCGATCGTGACGGCGTTGACCGAGGCCTCTTTTGTGGAGTTGGAAGCGGCCTTGTAGCGGTAGCTAGGAGCACTTTTCTTCACTTCTTTGAGCAACTTGTCCATTCGGACCCCCGCCTCATACATTTGGGAGAAATCCGCATAGCAAGCCCCACTTAGGTGGGTGCGGAGATCAATTTTGAGACATTTGAGAAAGATGTCCATTTGCTCCTTGGTATTTGGCCTTTCCACAATCTCGGAGAGTTTATCATTCCATCTCCTTGTGAAGTCGATGAAGGACTCGTGGTCTCGTTGAGTAGTGTTCTCTAGCTCTTTCCTTGTAGGCCGGTGAGTGGTGTTGCCTTGGTATTGGTTCTTGACGGCAAGCATGGCGGAGTCCCAATCGAGACGGACAGTGAGCGGGAGAGTAGCATACCAATCTTTTGCCGCCCCCTCGAGAGTGAGAGGAAATCATTGAGCCATCACCTTGGGGGAGACCTTCTTCGGAACCATTGCCCAAATATAAGTCTCAATGTGAGCCATAGGACAAGAGTTGCCCTTGAATTTGCTTATGTTGGGCATCTTGAACTTATCAGGAAGAGCGGCCATAGTACTCATGAGGATGGATGATTGATAAAGGCTTGTGTCGGAGCCTTTCCCCATGTTGAGCCCATTGAATTTTTGGTCGATGTAGGCCATGATAGAATCCACCATTTTGGGCTCATTGTTCTCGGAACTCGGCTCTCCCATTTTCTTGGTGCGGGTGTTGACATAAGGACTTTTGAACAAGCCCTCGGTCCATTCGGATTCGTCATCGTTATTCTTGCTCTTCCCCTTGGCAAGATTAGTGAGCTTTTCTTTCATTAGCTCCATCTCAGCCTCGTGGGCCTCCCTTTGGCTGTCGAGGTGGGATTGCCAAATGTCG
Organism: Campanula takesimana; assembly: GCA_026119855.1. NCBI lineage: Eukaryota > Viridiplantae > Streptophyta > Magnoliopsida > Asterales > Campanulaceae > Campanula > Campanula takesimana. The sequence goes on from JAOWBW010000279.1 coordinate 1,129,276, forward strand.
TCTTTGCTTTGTGCCTCCTTATTAAGGGTGGAGACTTGCTCTTGGAGGAGTTGGACCATGGTTGAAAGCTGTTCGAGAGACATGGTGTTGCTGCTGCCGGTCATGGTTGATGTAGGAGCTGTTGGAGTGATCTCTTCACGGACTAACCGATTCGCCGAATCCCGGTAGACTCTGTAAGTACCAATTGAACCTATATTGCAGAAGAGGCCCTTGTCAGTCTTGAGTAACACTTGCGGTCCACGAAGAGGCTTAGAACACACAGTTGGGCACACGACTCGAACCACATAAGAAAAGACTCATTGTTTTTTATAAGTCGGAGGGAATGGATCCCTTTTGGGGTTTCTAAGAAAATAATGGAATCGTCACATTAGTATATAGACCATCTCGCGGTCCCATATACTCATCGGATTCCATCACGTTTGTGAATCCTACATGTATCGGGATTAAACTAAATTAATGTAGTAAAGCATACATACGGGGACAGATTCTTATTTTCGTCCAAAATAACCACTTTTGGGGACGGATTTTTATTGCGTCCATTTCAACAAATTGGCATGTATGATTTGAAGACATTAGTTTAGGGAAATCTCGGTACATGGAAAACCGACTTGAGTCACGGAGTGTTAGACCCTAACTAGAATTGTGTGGCTTGTGCTCGGCTTGAATATGAGGCTCAAAGGTCACCCCCGGCATGTAGTCTTGAACTACGCCACGGGCTGAGGTTGACCGCTTCGAAAGAGTCAAGGTCGGGTGGAGCTTGAAACTTTCTAGGACGGGCCTCGACGGGTTTGGGGTTGGACTTGTGCGACTCGATAGTGAGCAGTTCATAGGAATATGTGCATGTAGTGTGAGGTCTAACAAGTGACAAAATATTTTTTATATTTTTTTAAAAAAAGAAATAATAAAAAAAAACAAATAAGCACATAATTACAACTTTCGAATCACCCGTTTGACCGATAAAATAAAACACAAAAATTAAAACAGTCCGAAGTTCAGAATAACCACTGATGAAGGCAACTGTGCCCACACCCCCATCACACTGCTCTGTTCTGAGACCTGTTTCTGTTCTGGGAACCAACCCAGAAGCGTGCGCCTCTGAGTGTTGATACGGGATGCGCGCGCGTGGCGCAATGCTATTAGGAGGCGCGCGCTTCTGCGCACACCTGTCAGATTGTCAGATTTTGGACTCAGGGGATTGCCCTGGTCCTATGTGCATATTTTACCCCTGCAGAAATGATTAGTGGAGAATACTAGAAGAAGAAGATGAAGAACATGAAGAAGCGGGCGATTCTGGTCCTTGATGCGGGATGCGCGCGCCTTAGGCTGAAGAGGCCAGAAGCGCGCGCCTCCCCCATCAGGAGTCAGAATGCCCAGAAAAGATGTAGATTTTGATCAGAATGCAAGTTTAACCCTCAAATGTCCCCAGCGGAGTCGCCACTGTAGATACCCCGGGAAACCACGGCTAGGCTAGAGCGGTGAATTATCCTAGGATGTCTAACTTGTTTTAGATTGTTTAGAGTCGCCACCTATGTTTTGAGGAACATAAGAAAAACCTATTGATAATAGCCTAAGTTTGATTACGAAAACAGAGATTCTTTGTTTTGAGGTTCGGGGGTTAGATTACGAGATGGGAAGTACCGAAACACCCATCTTTCCCAACTAAAGTTGGTCTTGCTTGATCAAAATCTACATGAATAATAAACGTTCTTCTTCTTCTTCTTTAAATCATAAAAAAAGGTTTTGAAATAGAGTTTGGAATGTAGGAGATAACTCCTTAACCAACCTCAACGAGATGAGGGGATCATTAGAGTCATGTCCCAAAATGATTTGGATGATTGCACTTTGATAAAACGAAAAGAAAGAGAAAATAGATGAAGTTTAGAAGGGGAAAGAAAGAGCTTTACCTAGACTTCAAGAGACTTCAAACACTTCTTGTTGAATTACTTGGAGAAATCCTTTGGAAAATGCTTTGAGAGTAGGAAATTTGGTAAAGTCAAGGTCTTTTTGGTCAAAGTTTTTGTCTTAAGTTTTCGTCCCCTGAAAATGGAGGTAAAGGGAGGTTTTAATAGGTGAAAGAGGGATGTTTTTGGTGCCAAAACTCAGTCACCAAGAAATCCTTCCCGGGAAAAACCCTGTAAATTGAGCAAGGGAGAGAATCTTGGCCAGAAATCTGTAACTGACGCCCAGAGGCGCGCGCTTCCTGTTTTGGTGGCGGAGGCGAGCGCGTCTGGCTCCTCCTGTCGGAGGCGCGCGACTCAGAGAAGGCAATTTTGACAGAATGGACTAGAAAGTCAGCCCTGTTATTCAGTTTAGTCCCTGGACTTAACGAAGTCAGTCAAGAACTTAACGGAAGTGACAGAAACTAACGAGAAACACTTAAAATGGGGAGAAACACAAGATCAAATGTGCAATCGGGGTGAGCGGTCCAAGGCGGGGTGTCTACAGAATGTTGTTTTGTTGCTGCGGATTCTGAGCTGTTTGCAGGTTGAAGGCGTTGAAATGCCTGGATTGTTGCTGAACTGACAAGGCATGTTCTGTTCTGTCGTCTGTCAAAGGCGCGCGCATCTGGAATTGGACATGGGAAGCGCGCGCGTTTCAGGTCCAAGGGGGAGGCGCCCGCGTCTGGGCTGCTGATTTACATCCCCTTTCTTTTCTGAACTAGATTCTCCAACCGCTATAAATTTAAACCCATTTCGACCAGTTTGGTCACACATCAATATTCTGCAATACATCTCATTACTTTAAGACCCAAATTCTTGTCAAGAATGGCTCCCATGACCTTCTCTTTTTAGGTAAAAATGTCCATCCCGGAGGGTGAAAAGTCAATACTCGTCCCCGTTGTGAAGGCACGTCCTAGTGTCTTTGACCGCTTGGGAAGACCGAATGAAGTCGTTGTTGAGCCTTCAAAGTCAATGGTTCATGTTGAATCCCTTAGGCCACGTTATTTCCCTAAGAAGAAGAAGGGGAAAGGTAAGGGTACTTCTCCTTATGTGTGGAAGCGTCCATACAAGGCTCCGGTCAAGGCCTCTTTTGACAAAGGCAAAGGGAAGGTTGTTGATGAAGCTCCGTCCCGTCCTAGCGTCTTCTATCGTCTTGGCGGTTCCGAGAATGCTCTGCCCCCACCTAAGAAGGTTAAAGGCCGTAGCAAGAAGCAATGGGTTCCCAAACCGAAGAAAGATTAGAAATTTCTTAGTACCCCAAGATTGCAATTAAATAGACCACTTGTTAGGATTTAATGTTTTAATGTCTTTTATTTCTCAACATTATCCGTTGTAATGGCAAGAATGATTTGAGAGATGAATAAAAATTGCATTTTGTTATGACATGATTGGGTAAAAATTTATGTTTTAGACCGCACCCGAAGGTTGCCTACGCTCCTCTCGTAGAGAGGCTCAGGTCTCCGTATTTCAAACAAATGAAGACCATTTTTTTTTATGTGCACCCTGTTTTTTGCCTAGACCACCCTTTTGGGTTTTCAATCTAGCGGGTTTCTTTTTTGCACGTGCTCTAATTTTTGCCTAGGCCGCCCTTGCGGGTTTTCAATCTAGCGAGCGTTTTTTTTATATGGTCTTCATTTGTTAAGCGTAGAACTTCTTGAGCTTGTCGAGGTTGACCTCCTTTGGTAATTGATCACCATCCAAGTCTACGAGTCAGACTGCACCGCCGCTCAGTATCTTTTTGACCACATAAGGACCAATCCATCGAGGTCCCACTTCCCAAAGGGATTCATGGCATTGGGAGGATGTTATCTTAGGACCAAGTCTCCCACTTTGATGTTTTGAGGCTTCACCTTTTTGTTGAAAGCCCTTGCCATTATTTGTTGATAAGATCTTGTGCGTTCAAACGCTCTTAACCTCTTTTTGTTAAGTAGGGCTAGTTTCTCGTATCGACTTTGCATCCAATCAACCTCGTTGACTTGGTTCTCGAGTAAGATCCGTAGAGAAGGAACCTCAAGTTCGACTAGGAGTACGGCTTCAGAACCATAAACTAATGAGTATGGAGTTTCTCCCGTTGCTGACCGTATTGACGTGCGGTAGCCCCACAATGCTAGTAGTAATTTCTCAGGCCAATCCCTTCCTGTTGAATCCATTTTTCGTATGATGATCTCGATTGTCTTATTTGCTGCTTCGACCGCTCCATTGGCTTAGGGACCGTAAGGGGATGACTTGTGCTCGGTAACTTTGTAGTTAACCAAAAGTGCATCCATTTCTTTCTCAAAGTGAGAACCGTTGTCGGAGATGATCTCATGGGGAATTCCATATCGGCACATGATGTTGTTCTTCACGAATTCGGCCACTTTCTTGGTGTTGAGAACTCGGTAAGCTTGTGATTCGACCCATTTTGTGAAATAATCCACGGCCACTAGAATAAATGACTGTCCGTTGCTTCCCATAGGATGGACTTTGCCGATGATATCTATGCCCCAACAAGAGAATGGCCATGGTGTGGTCATGTTGTACAATTGTGAAGGTGGAGCATGTTGCAGATTAGCATGGAACTGGCACTTGGCGAATTTCTTGACTTTCTCGATGCAGTCTCTTTCCATGGTAGTCCAATAGTAGCCAATACGGAGTATCTTCTTGGCTAACATAATCCCACTCATGTGGGTCCCACACTCGCCCTCGTGGACTTCGTGCATGATTTCTTGAGCTTCGGTCTTATTTGCACATAAGAGATTGATCCCTTGATGATGTCTTTTGTAGACTCGGTTCCCAATCAACACATATCTGCTGACTAGCTTTTGTAATGCTATTCGAGATTTCCCATTGCTATTCACGGGGAAAGTGCCATTGTTGAGAAGGTTCATGATGTCTGTGTACCACGGGGGGTTGTCATGGACTTCATTGATCTCAATGTTCATGCAGTATGTCGGACTGGTCCTTCTTGAAATTTTGAAGGGTTTCACCATTTTTCCTTTGGGCATTTCAACCAATGAGGCTATGGTGGCTAAAGCATCGGCAAAGCGGTTCTTGTCCCTTGGCAGATAATTGAACGTGATATCTTGGAACTGTTCAACTAACTCCTCGAGGTGTTGACCATACTGTTGGAGGGTCGGGTCTTTGATTCGCCATTTTCCCAATGTCTGATTGATAAGGAGCAGGGAGTCACCGAATACTTCTAGCTCTGTGACATTTCTTTCTATCACTGCTTCTAGCCCCGCTATGCATGCCTCATACTCGGCAATTTTGTTGGTAGCTTCGAATTCAAGACGGATTGCAATTGGAGTGTAGATATCATTTGGATCGACAAGCAACATTCCTATCCCATAACCATGCTTATTGGCGGCGCCCTCGAAAAAAAGTTGCCACTTATTTTCCTCGGTTGTAGTGCAAACTAAGTACTTGTCGGGAAACTGTAAGTCCTCCCCCTTCACTTCGTCACATGGAAATTCAGCAAGCTGATCACTGAACACTTTCCACCTGATGGATTTGAGTGTGACGTAAGTGGTATTATAGCCGGCGAGCATGAAGTACCATTTGGCTATCCTTGTTGACATGAAAGGTTTCTCGAAGATGTAGCGGAGCGGGTCCACTTTTGCTACTAGCTTGATTGGAAAGGCTTCCATGTAATGTTTGAGCTTTTGAGTAACCCAAACCAGTGCTGCACATGACTTCTCCAAGAAGGAGTAGTTCTTTTCGCCTCCTTGAAATTGGCGACTGACAAAATAAATGGCATTCTCCTTTGTGGAGTCTCGTTGCTCTTGTGCTAGCATAGACCCAAGGGCTTCATCATTCACTGTGAGGTAGAGCAAGAGAGGCTTCTCCTTGTGAGGTGGAACCAAAACTAGAGGGCATGTCAAGTAATGCTTCACTTGGTCGAAAGCTTCTTGGCAAGCGTCGATCCATTCTAGAGCCACATTCTTCTTGAGTAGCTTGAAGATTGGCTCACACATGGAAGTAAGCTGGTGCACAAACCGACTAATGTACTGAAGTCTGCCCATGAAACCTTTGATTTCTTTCTGTGTCTTGGGAGGAGTCATGTCAATGATTTCCTTGATTTTGGAGGGATCTGCTTCAATTCCCCTTTCTGTGACCTTGTAGCCAAGGACTTTGCCTCGAATAACCCCGAAAGTGCATTTTGCGGGATTGAGCCTTTTGAATGGATGATCAAGTGTTGACCGTCGGTGCCTTTTGAATGGATGATCATGTCATCCACATAGACTTCAATCTCTTTGTGGGTCATGTCATGGAACAAGTCTTTCACAGCCCTTTGATGCGTATCCCCAGCGCTCCTTAACCCAAATGGCATGACTGTGTAGCAAAAGGTGCCCCACGGTGTTGTGAAAGCAGTCTTGTGTTGATACTCCTCGGCCATAAGAATCTGATTATACCCAGCAAAGCCATCCACAAATGAGCGGACCTCGTAGGCGGCATTGGAATCGACGAGCATGTCGATGTTGGGCAGTGGAAAGTCATCCTTTGGAGAAGCTTTGTTCAAATCCCAGAAATCCACACAAACACGGACCTTGCTGTTGGCCTTTCTGACTGTCATGACATTTGCAAGCCATGCTGGATACTCAATAACTTTGATGAAGCCCACACTGAGAAACTTCTCTATCTCTTCTTTGACTTGTAAAGACCATTCTGGCTTGAGCTTTGTTGGCTTAGCATCGTCTCTGATCGGAATCCTGTGCTCGGCGACCTTTCTGTCTAAACCCGGCATGTCTTTGTATGACCATGCGAATACATCCACAAACTCTCTGAGCAGTGCAGTCAATCTGTCTTTCTCTTCCCCCTTGAAGAAGCTTCCGATCTTGGTTTCTTTCGGCTCTTCATCAGTACCCAGATTAACAACATGCAGTTCTTCGTCATCCCCTGGACCATTTTCACCACGACTACGGACCTGTTGAGCAAGTTAATTTAAGTATGTTGTGTTTTCGTGGTCTATTTCATCATTGTTTGAATCGTTATTAACTAGTTCATTAAGTTCGTTATTAGTTAATTCATCATTCATGATGTTTGCAATCTCGGGGTACTCAGAAAGATCAAAATTTTCATTAACAAAGAAAGGGAACACAAGCTCGGCTATGGCCTCCATGTCCTCTTGGGTGAGGGTATCGGAAACACACTCGGACTCGAAAGTGAATGTGAATACATCTTCCTTTGTAACCTTGCGTGGTATGCAACCCATCTTCTTGACCAAGAATTCCTCGGATACCACAGGCCCCTTTGTAGAATAACAGTTGTTGATTGGCTTTGAGCTTGGCTAGATCTCGCTGATGGTTTCCCTTCTCGTGACGGTATCATAGATGGCATTGATCTGGCACTCGTCCATGATGGCCAATTCTTCGAACATGGAGGCTAAATCCGTCAATTCTTCCCCCACAGTAATCTCTGTCTCGGACTCTATGGTCACTTTCTTCCCCCCACCATTCTCGGGGCGACATGGGAGTTGGTTCCCCTTTGGATTTTTGAATTTCGCAGTCGGTAAAGACTTCAAGACCGGGTTTTCTGATGCCCTTGCTGTTAACCCATGGCCGGGAAAGATCACGTACGGGACGTCTTCCCCTTGACGGACAAAGTAGCCATTCAGTGTCTTGCGATAAGGCCTCAAATTGGGAATCTCATAATGACGGCCTTCCCTCCGGGATCGGTCCTTCTCGTTCTTGACGGCTTGCTCGTACTTTAAGTCATCTTTTGAAGGCTCATACCCCAATCCGAACTTGTTTTGACAAATGGGACCTCTACGGGTTGCATTCTCCCTTGTTGATATTTCCCTAGGCCTAAACCAGGGAAGTAATTCATATTCCTCATCATGCGGAGGACTTTGCGATTACCGAGGGTCCATGATCCGTCTCTTCCTTCCTTGTCAATGGCGTTGATTGAGACGTCGGAGAGGGTAGAGTCGGCTAACCCATGCTGCACTTGATGAATGGGTTCCCCCTTTCTGTGAATAGTGATGTTTTCTGCCATGACGGTCACTATTTCATCTCCATTTCTGAAATTGACACATTGATGGAGAGTTAAAGGGACGGCGTTGGAACTGTGTATCCACGGTCGGCCCAAGAGCAAGTTGAACGAAGAAGGTACATCGAACACTTGAAACGGGACGGACATAACCATGCTCCCAAACTCAATATCTATTTCCACCATACCCATGACTGTTCGGGCAGTGCTGTCATAACCTCGGATTACTTGAGTAGAGGGTTTTAAATCTGAATTCTTAAGCCCTAGTATGCCCATGATTCTGCCGGGCATTAGGTTGAATGCGGAACCACCGTCAACTAAGACTCTCGAAATAGGTCTCCCCCTTGCTCTCACCTTGAGATAGATGGCCTCATTGTGATCGGGTCCAAATGGTGGAAGGTCCATGTCGGCAAAGGTGATGACATTGCCAAAATGAATGTGGCCTATCATTGCAGTAAGGTCCTCGGGAGTTATATCAGGGGAGACTGATGTGTCATCGAGATTGCTGATGACAAGATCTCGGTGCTTCTTTGAGGATGCAATGAGGTCCCAAATAGAGATGTTGGCTTGAGTTTTCTTGAGTTGAACCAGTAAAGGGTCTTTGGGAGTGTCGCGAGTTTGCGGTCTTTGAAAAGAGGTGCTTGGCGCAGAAGTGGTGGGGTTGCTTGCTATGACTCGTCCGGATCGAGTTAGCATGTTGACGTTCCCATATTTCCTCTTTTTCCTATTCTCTAGTACTTCCCTCATTACCTCATCATAAGTCACAACGTAACAAGAATTTCACAATTGGGATTGAATGAGTGGTCTCCTCAAATCCTCCTAGCTCTATTACATTGACATCGTCACCACTAGGCACTATGAACTCTTTCTTGGCTATGAGATCTTGGATGACATTGCGGAGGACAAAGCATTCCTCGGTGGTGTGGCCACTATGTTGGTGGTAATCACAATGCTTGTGGTGGGCATGGTTGGGACGTATCGTCTTGGGTTTGTACCCTTGGACAGGAGTGATTTGCCCTTTGGCCTTGAGAGCTTCGAAGGCCTCGGTGATAGTCATGCCTTGGAGAAGAGTGTAGACACGATCATCTTGGAATTTATTGCCTTGTGGAGGAGGAACCCTTTTGTAATTCCCCTTGTCGGCAGTGACGGCATTAACCGAAGCCTCTTTGTTTGAGCTAGAGGCGGCCTTGTATCGGAAGTTAGGAGAACTTTTCTTGATCTCTTTGAGCAAATCGTCCATTCGGACCCCCGCCTCATACATTTGAGAGAAATCTGTGTAGCAAACCCCACTTAAATGGGTACGGAGATCAATCTTTAGACACTTGAGGAAGATGTCCATTTGCTCTTTGGTGTTGGGCCTCTCGACAATCTCGGCAAGCTTGTCATTCCACCTCCTTGTAAAATCAATAAAGGACTCATTGTCCCTTTGGGTGGTGTTCTCAAGCTCCTTCTTGGTCGGGTGATGAGTGGTGTTGCCTTGATATTGACTCTTGAAGGCAAGCATAGCGGCGTCCCAATCAAGACGGACTGTGAGCGGGAGGGTTGCATACCAATCTTTTGCCGCCCCCTCGAGAGTAAGAGGGAATCATTGTGCCATGACTTTACGAGAGACCTTCTTTGGAACCATAGCCCATATATAAGTCTCGATGTGAGCCATGGGACAAGAGTTTCCCTTGAATTTACTGATGTCGGGCATCTTGAACTTGTCGGGGAGAGCGTCCATGGTGCTCATGAGAATGGAGGACTGATAAAGGCTCGTGTCGGGACTTATCCCCAAGTTGAGGCCATTGAAACGTTGGTCTATGTAAGCCATAATTGAATCAACCATCTTGTGCTCATTGTTCTTGGTGCTCGGTTCCCCCCACTTTCTTGGTACGGGCACTAACATAAGGGATGTGAAACAAATCCTTAGTCCATTCGGACTCTTCATTGTTCTCTTTGTCTTTGCCACTCGAAAGCTTTGTGAGCTTAGCTTTCATTTGGCCCATCTCGGCCTCGTGAGCCTCCCTTTGGTTGTCAAGATGGGATTGCCAAAGGTCATCTTTATTTTGGGCCTCCTTATTGAGGGTGGAGACTTGCTCTTGGAGAAGTTGGACCATAGCTGAAAGTTTCTCAAGGGACATGGTGTTGTCGGTGTTGGAGCCGCCGGCCATTGATGCTGTCGGGGTTGCTGGAGTGATCAATTCTCGGACTAAACGGTTCGCTGAATCCCGATAGATGTGGTAAGTACCAATTGAACCTATATTACAGAAGAGGCCCTTATCAGTCTTGAGTAACACTTTCGGTCCATGAAGAGGCTCAGAACACACAGTGGGCACACGACTCAAAACCACATAAAGAAAAAGACTTTTTTTTATAAGTCGGAGGGACGGAGTCCCTTTTGAGTTTCTAAGAAAATAACGGAATCGTCACACTAGTATATAGACCTTCTCGCGGTCCCATATACTCATCGGATTCCATCACGCTTGTAAATCCTACACATGTCGGGATTAAACTAAATTAATGTAGTAAAGCATACATGCGGGGATGAATTTTTTATTTTCGTCCATAATAACCACTTGGGGACGGCTTTTTATTTCGTCCATGATAACCACTTGGCATGTATGTTTTGAAGACATTAGTTTAGGGAAATCTCGGCACATAAAAACCGACTTAGTCACGGAGTGTTAGACCCTAACTAGAATTGTGTTGGCTTGTGCTCGGCTAATAAGAGGCTTAAGGTCACCCCCGGCATGTAGTCATGAACTACGCCACGGGCTGAGGTTTACCGCTTCGAGAGAGTCAAGGTCGGGTGGAGCTTGAAACTCTCTAGGACGGGCCTCGACGGGTTTGGGGTTATGAACTTGTGCGACTCGATAGTGAGCAATTTATAAGAATTTGTGCACGTAGTGTGGGGTCCAACATGTGACAAAACATTTTTTTACTTTTTTTTTATGAAAGAAAAGCAAATAGGCACATAAATTACAACTCTCGAATCACCCGTGTGACCGATAAAACAAAACACGAAAGTAAAATAGTCCAAAAGTCCGAATTAGGCCTTGATGCAGGCAACTGTGCCCACACCCCAATCATTCTGCCCTGTTCTGAAATTGTTCCTGTTCTGGAAAATCACCCAGAAGCGCGCGCCTCTGGCCTGTGTTGCAGGAAGCGCGCGCATGGCGCAGTGTCTATGGGATGCACCCGCTTCTGGGCAAACCTATCAGACTTTGGACTCAGGGGATTGCCCTGGTCCTGAATATGCATTGTGACCCCTGCAGAAATGATTAGCATAGAAGAAAGAAGAAGAATAGGAAGAACATTAAGAAGCGGGCGACTCTGGTACTTGATGTGGGCCGCGCGCGCTTTAGGCCAAGAAGGCCAAAGGCGCACGCTTCCCCCATCAGGAACCAGAATGCCCAGAAAAAATGTAGACTTTGATCAGAAACGCAAGTTTAACCCTCAAACTTCCCCAACGGAGTCGCCACTGTAGATACCCCGGGAGGGCCCCGCGGCTTGGCTAGAGCACGCGGGTCGGTCCTAGGATGTCTATTTGTGTTGTTTAGAGTCGCCACCTATGTTTTAGAGGAACATAAGAAAAACCTAATGTATATTAGCCTAAGTTTGATTTGAAAACAAAGATTCTTGTTATGAGGTTCGGGGGTTAGGTTACGAGATGGGAAGTACTTAAACACCCATCTCGCCCAACTAATGTTGTTCTTGCTTGATCAAAGTCTATATAAATAATAAAATGTTCTTCCTATTCTTGACTATAATAAAATGGGTTTTTTGGAATGTAGGGAGATAACTCCTTGACTAGCTTCAATGAGGTGAAGTAGTCTTTGGTGTCATGTCCCAAAATGTTTGGGTGATTGCACTTTTGATGAAAGTAGAAGAAATAGAGGAGATATGAAGTAGAAAGGAGAGAAAAGATTAGCCTTTACCTAAACTTCGAAGAACTTCAAAGAGAGTTTTCTTGGAAAATGCCTTGCAAGTATATTTATGTAGAGTTTTCTTAATGATCAAAAGTCCCCCTCTTCAATGGTGAATTAGAGGGGTTTATAGAGGTAAAAAAGAAGTGTTTTTGGTGCCAAAACCAAGTCACAAAGATCAGTTTCCCGGGCAAATCCTGTTAAAAGGAGCAAGGGAGGGATTCTTGGACAGAAATCTATAACTGACGCCCAGGTGCGCGCGCCTCCTGCCTTGGTGGCTGAATGCGCGCGCCTCTGGCCCCAAATGGTGAATGCGCGCGCCTTGGAGATGGAAAATTTGACATAATGGACTAGAAAGTCAGCACTGTTATTCAGTTTGGTCCCTGAACTTAACGAGGTCAGTCAGGAACTTAACGGAAGTAACAAAAACTAACGAGAAACACTTAAAATAAGGAGAAACACAAGATCAAACGTGCAATCGGGGTGAACGGTCCAAGGCAGGGTATCTACAGCGGGCAGTGCTGTCGTAACCTCGGATTACGTGAGTAGAAGGCTTTAGATCTGAACTCTTAAGCCCCAGTATGCCCATGATTCGTCCGGGCATTAGGTTGAGTGCGGAACCACCGTCAACCAAGACTCTTGAAATAGGTCTCCCCCTTGCTCTTACTTTGAGATAGATGGCCTCATTGTGATCAGACCCAAATGGTGGGAGGTCCATATCGGTAAAAGTGATGACATTGACAAAATGTATGTGGCCTATCATTGCAGTAAGGTCCTCGGGAGTTGTATCGGGAGAGACTAATGTGTCATCGAGATTGCTGATGACGAGGTCTCTGTGCTTTTTTGGAGATGCAATAAGGTCCCAAATGGATATATTGGCTTGAGTTTTCTTGAGTTGAACCAGTAAAGGTCTTCGGGAGTGTCGCGAGTTTGCGATCTTTGAGAAGAGGTGCTTGGTGCAGAAGTGGTGGGGTTGCTTGCTATGACTCGTCTGGATCGAGTTAGCATGTTGACGTTCCCATCTTGTCTCTTTTTCCTATTCTCTAGTACTTCCCTCATTACCTCATCATAAGTCACAACGTAGCAAGAATTATCAATTTCATTCAAAACATTGGAGCCCTCATTCACAATTGGAATTGAATGAGTGGTCTCCTCAAACTCTCCTATCTCTATTACATTGACATCACCCTCATTGGGAACTATAAATTCCTTTTTGTCGATGAGGTCTTGGATAACATTACGTAGGATGAAGCATTCCTCGTTGAGATGGCCACTATGTTGGTGGTAGTCACAATACTTGTGGTGTGCATGGTTGGCACGGATTGCATTGGGCTTGAACCCTTAGAGAGGAGCAACTTTCCCTTTGTCCTTGATTGCTTCGAAGGCTTCGGTGATGGTCATGACTAGAAGAGGAGTGTAGACACGATCATTTTGAAACTTCTTGCCTTGTGGTGGGGGAACCTTTTTATAATTCCTCTTGTCGGTAGTGACGGCGTTGACCGAGACCTCTTTTGTGGAGTTAGAGGCGGCCTTGTAATAGAAGCTAGGAGCATTTTTCTTAATCTCCTTGAGAAAATCGTTTCGGACCCCCGCCTCATACATTTGAGAGAAATCCGCATAGCAATCCCCACTTAGGTGGGTGCGGAGATCAATCTTTAGACACTTGAGGAAGATGTCCATTTTCTCATTGGTGTTAGGCCACTCGACAATTTCAGCAAGCTTGTCATTCCACCTTCTCGTGAAGTCAATAAAGGACTCATTGTCCTTTTGAGTGGTGTTCTAGAGCTCTTTCTTGGTTGGGCGGTGAGTGGTGTTGCCTTGGTATTGATTTTTGAAGGCAAGCATGGCGGCATCCCAATAAAGACGGACTGTGAGTGGGAGAGTTGCATACCAATCTTTTGCCGCCCCCTCGAGAGTAAGAGGGAAGCATTGTGCCATCACTTTGGGAGAGACCTTCTTTGGAATCATAGCCCATATATAAGTCTCGATGTGTGCCATGGGGAAAGAGTTGCCCTTGAATTTGTTGATGTCGGGCATCTTGAACTTGTCGGGGAGAGAGGCCATCGTGTTCATGAGAATGGATGACTGATAAAGGCTTATGTCGGAGCCTTTCCCTAAGTTGAGACCGTTGAAACGTTGATCTATGTAAGCCATAATTGAATCAACCATCTTGTGATCTTTGTTGTCGGTGCTTGTCTCCCCCATTTTCTTGGTACGGGCACTAATATAAGGGCTCTCAAACAAGCCTTTGGTCCACTCGAACTCTTTATTGTCCTCTTTGCCTTTACCATTGGAGAGCTTGGCCTTCATTTGGTCCATCTCGGCTTCATGAGCCTCCCTTTGATTGTCAAGATGGGATTGCCAAAGATCATATTTGCTTTGGGACTCTTTGTTGAGAGTAGAGATTTGTTCTTGGAGCATTTGGACCATAACTGAGAGTTGCTCAAGGGACATAGTGTTATTGCTATTGGAGTCACCGGCCATTGATGCTGTCGGAGCTGTTGGAGTGATCAATTCACGAACTAGCCGGTTTGCTGAATCTCGGTAGACTCGGTAAGTACCAATTGGACCTAGATTGCAGAAGAGGCCCTTATCAGTCTTGAGTAACACTTTCGGTCCATAAAGAGGTTTAGAGCACACAGTGGGCACATGACTCAAAACCACATAAAGAAAAGAATTTTTTTTTATAAGTCGGAGGGACGGAATCCCTTTTGAGTTTATAAGAAAAATAATGGAATCGTCACACTAGTATATAGACCTTCTCGCGGTCCCATATACTCATCGAATTCCACCACGTTTGTGATACCAACATGTGTCGGGATTAAACTAAATTAATGCAGTAAAGCATACATGCGGGGACGGATTTTTTTATTTTCGTCCATAATAACCACTTGGGGACGGAGTTTTATTTCGTCCATGATAACCACTTGGCATGTATGTTTTGAAGATATTAGTTTAGGGAAATCTTGGCACATGAAAACCGACTTGATCACAGAGTGTTAGACCCTAACTAGAATTGTGTTGGCTTGTGCTCGGTTAAAGAGAGGCTTAAAGGTCACCCCCGTCATGTAGTCATGAACTACGCCACGGGCTGAGGTTTACCGCTTCGAGAGAGTCAAGGTCGGGTGGAGCTTGAAACTCTCTAGGACGGACCTCGACGGGTTTGGGGTTATGAACTTGTGCGACTCGATAGTGAGCAATTGATAAGAATTGCTGCACGTAGTGTGAGGTCCAACATGTGACAAAACATTTTTTACTTTTTTTTTTTTGAAAGAAAAGCAAATAAGCACGTAATTTACAACTCTCGAATCACCCGTGTGACCGATAAAAAACACAAAAATAAAACAGTCAAATGGTCCAAATCAGTCCTGATGCAGGCAACTGTGCCCACACCCCATTATTCTGCTATGTTCTGAAGCTGTTCCTGTTCTTGAAAACCACCCAGAAGCGCGCGCCTCTGGCCTGTGCTGTGAGATGCGCGCGCATGGCGCAGAGTCTCTGGGAGGCGCCCGCTTCTGGGTAAACCTGTCTGACTGTCAGAGACTTTGGACTTAGTGGATGACATGACCATTCACGGTTAACCGCCGGTTAGGCGGTTATAACCGCCGGTTGACAAAACCGGTTTGGTCTAACCGTAACCTAACCGGCTAACCGTTCTACCCGGTTACGGTTTCCCGGTCCGGTTTATCCGGTTGAACCGGTTACTTCTTATTTTCTTTTTTTTTAATAGTACTTTTAACGGGGGGTTTTTTTTTTTTGAAAAAAAAAATCAGTTTTTAACAGTGTTTTATTAAGTAAAAAACCTTCTGAAACTGTCAAAAAACTAACTGAAACTGTCAAAAACTAATTGAAACTGTCAAAAAACTAACTGAAACTGTCGAAAACTAACTGAAACTGTAAAAAAAAACTAACTAAAACTGTCAAAAACTAACTGAAATTGTCAAAAAACTGACTGGAATTCTAAATAACACAATTTTTTTAGTAAAAAAAAGGGATGGTACCCTTAAATTTTATTAATTAAAATTAAAATACAATGAGGGGGACAACCAATCCTTGCCCTTTTATAATTTAAGGGAGGGAAAAAATTGTGCCTTACCTCAACTAAACTATTACAATGAAATAAAAATAAACCTATTCTAAAAATTAAAATAAAAACTATCTAAATTCCGTCCCCTTCCGAACTTCCCGTAGAGTCTTCCAAGTCGTATTGATATTGTGGATCTACATTTACTAAATCCTCTTCATAAGGCATATCTTGCTCCCTCTTTTTCGCTCTAACCCAATCACCAAGTAAGAATTGATTTTCCAAATTTTCACAAGTTAGTTGGGAACGTCTTGCATCCAAAACATTTCCTCCCACACTAAATACCGATTCGACCGCCACGGTTGAAGCGGGAGAAGCTAAGACTTCTTTTGCAATTAAAGAGAGTATGGGATAAGTTTCTTGCCTTTGTGACCACCACCTCAAAATATCAAAAGTAGTTGGATTTGAAGTGTTTTGTACAACTTCATATCTAGTAGAGAAATATGCTTCCAATTCGTACGGAATGCTAGAGGTAGAAGAAGAAGAAGGAGACGTTCTAGGACGTTTTTTGGAATAAATTTCATTAACAAAACTATATGGATCGTTATAAAGAGTCACCAAATCTTGTTTTGTATTTTCAACAATAATCGCCGGGTTTTCGTAGAATCCGTCCCCATTGGGGTATAAATTTGCATAATAAAACGTTATTATGCGGACTAGATCTTTAAATTTAATACGGGGATCCAACATCTTTGCATGCAAAAATAGAGACAGAATGTTATCAAAATATTTGACCCACTTTTGCCTCATGGAAGTAATGCTTTGGTTTAAAATTGTGCAATTTTACCAATTTTTAAAACTTCGAACTATTGTAATACATTGATCAAGTACCAAAACGGAAGTTGGATAATAAACTCCCGACAAAGCCAAAGTAGCGGTAGTGAAAATCTTTAATAATTGACATAAATTAGTGCAAGCGTTCCATTGATAAGCAAATAAAGGAATTTCATAGCCCATAGTAATAAAAAAATCCATGAGATGCTCTTTATACTCAAAACCATCAATTAACATTTTGTAGGTAGAATTCCACCTAGTCGAAACATCCATAGAAAAATATTTTTCGGGAAGACCCTTATTTAGTAAATATTTTATCCATTTTCTTGTAATTTTTTTTTTTTTTTGCAATAAAATAAAGAGTATCTCTAATGGGTTTAACATATTGATCTAAAGCATCCAAACCATCTTTAACACATAAATTTATGATATGACATAAACATCTAATATGAAAATTGTCGCGCCCCGTACCCGTGGTCCTACTTGGCCCCACGCTCGGGACACGCACGGAAGACGTCATAAAACATTTTAGGAAAATTTTTCGAAATGTACATTCATAAAAGTTTCATATAACCAAACACATTTACTTGAAACTTGATTTCATATCCCATAAACAAACTTTAACACTCCAAAGTACTTAGCTATAAGGCTTACACACTTTACTTACAAATTTACAACTCACCAACATGTTCCAAAAATAGGTAATACAAAGATGAAGTTACGGATACACTACCCAAAAGGTTATACATTTATATAATGTAGCCTTTACATACCAAACTTACTTTCTCAAAATGTCTTACCCAAAATTACACCTCGACGTCCTCCCTTGAAGTGACCTATCCCCTGGGCTCTCCTTTATCTAAAACAGTAAACAAATAAGGGTGATAATAAATCTCAGTAAGCTACTAAAATGCAACTACGTTACATGCTGAAATGATAGTCGGAATTGAACAATGTCAATAAACATCCACATAGCACATAACATGAGAGGCTCCCTATCGCCAACCGTCCCATACCAGTTGGAAATAACGACCAACTCATCATACCACACTTAAGGCGAAAATAAACACTCATACGTGGATACTGAGCCAAGGTTCTAGAAACAACCATATAACCATCTGAGAGGTATCAACTGAGCAGCACCAAAGGGCTGAAACCGGTTCATGAACCAAACAACAACAACAACAACAACAACAAGAGGGGAAAATGACACATAGTCATAACCCAAAGTGCCCAACCTTTGGCCTAAGGAAGGGGGTTAAAAATGGGAAACCAATGATAGAAGCCTTACAATGAACTTGGCTCGTGTGCCATTGTAATCCCTACCACTGCCCGATATCATAAACAATGGGAAACCAATTATAGAAGCCTTACAATGATGTAATCCCTACCACTGTCCCGACACCACAACAAGAAGTACCAGCTGGACTTTACACGAGAGCACAGTAATGAATACTTGCTTGAACAACAATCAGGGGCAATGATTCTAAAGTAGGGAATCAAGCCAAACACATCACAAAGATGAACCAATCCAACACACATCAAAAGATGTTCAACAATACCCCATGTAACACTTATTCACATTCCATAACACATTTGTTCACAAAGGAACCAATTCCAAACACTAGGGTGTTCCACAACAACCCTCTAGGTACTCTAGGATATCACCTAAGACCTAGACCAAACTTGAACTTTAAATCACTTGAAATGGAACACTTAATTTTTTCAGCAACCCTGGGCGGTCGCCCACACCAGCCTGTGCGGCCGCCCAAAATGCTCTGTCCCACGACCAAAATCTTCCAGATAAATGTGCGGGCGCACGCCCTATTTGGGCGGCCGCCCAACACACCCGCCAGGCACAAAACTTGCTAATTTTACTCCTTTCGTTTCACCGTCCCAAAAGTACAACACTTAACTTTACTAAGACTACAAAATCAGTCTCAAAACAACTTTAATACTACTTTGAACCCAACCAAACCAACATACTAAATACTCCCTTTGTCCCAAAAGTACAAGTATAATAAATATTATTCAAATCACAAAAGTAACAAGTACAAGTAGCAAGTATAACATATATGACCATTTTAATATTTAAAGGGGAATTAGTAACTTACCTATTTCCAGAAAAAGTATCGCTGAAATAAGTTTTGTTCGGATAGAAATGACCTACTCGACGCCCTGATCATTTTTATATAATTAGTTTTTAAAACGTGTAAGTAAATAAAAAGAATTAAATCGAAATGGGTTGAACATACCTTTTCTTTCTTAACCTTAGGAAGAAACGTAGAGAAAGTTGCAGAACATATCGTACACAGTGAAAGAGGAGAAAGAAGTTTGCTTATAAAGGGTTTTTACCCAATTTCCAACTTTAGTCACTGAACTTTCATTTTTAACACTTTAACCCCTAAACTTATATTTTCAATAAGGACCCTAAAGTTTCAACTTAATCAATTAACTCCATTAATCATTATTATTACTAACTAACTAAATAACACAAATAACCAAGTAAGATATGCAACTCATCAAATATGATGCAACACATAAAATGCACATATAATGTCAAATAAAAATCCCAAAATTATAAAATAAATAGGGACGGGTTTTGGGGTCGCTACAAAAATACTTACCCCCAAGTGACGGTTGACAAATGAGCATCAATTCCGGTATACTAGCGGTATTAGCACTAGCATTGTCGAATGAAATAGAAAATATTTTTTGCAAAATACCATATTTTGCAAAAATGACGTGCAACTTTCTACAAATATTTTTCGCGGAATGAGGTGGTTCAAAACTATCATATGCAAGTAATCTTTTTTGTAAAATCCACGAATTATCGATCCAATGACATGTAACACCCAAATAACTATTTCTTTGCCAATGATCACTCCAACCATCGGCACAAATTGAAACTCTTTGATCTAATTTTGATAAGACATCAATTAAAAAATGTTTATATTCCAAAACCACTTTTTTAATATCGCGTACGAGAGTCGTATGTGGTACTTTGGAGGCAGCCGAATTTAAAGAAAGTCTAATAAACCGTTCATAAAATTCATCATCCGCAAAGTTAAAAGCAAGCCCTTTAACACACACAAATTTGCACAATTCTTTCCTATAAACGACATTATTAAACTTAAATAAGACCGAAGACATACCTTGGGTGTTAGGTTGAGCAAATTGTAATTGAGCTTGATCACTCTCAATCCCAACTTTTTTGGGATGTTTGCTATAGAGGTGGGTGTTCAATGATCCATACCCTCCACCTTTTGTGAACGCGTAACTTTTGGTACAATAGTTGCATTCCGCTCGAAAATGTACAAAGTCGTCGGGGTCAATTTGTACTTTTCGGAAATGGATCGTAAAAGTGTCGGATTTGGATTCTCATGGTTGACGTTGCCCCCGACCACCTCTTCCCACGCCCCGAGCTCGGCCTCGGCCGGCCCTACCACTTTGAGCAACATTTTCTTCAACATTTTGCTCCCTTTCCTCAAAATGTGACTCAAATTCTGGGTTAAGTGAGGAAGAATCAACATGTTCCTTGCCGCTCCTTTGAGATGAGGCCATTTGTTAAAAAACTAACTGAAATTGTTTCGAAACTGACTGAAAATCGCTAAAAAACTGACTGAAAATGATGAAAACACAGATTTTGTCAAAAAACTAACTGAAACCGTCAAAAAAACTAACTGAAACTACAAAAAAAAACTGACTGGAATTCGAAAAAACTAACTGGAAAATGTTGTGAAAGTAAAACTGACTGGATATCACTAAAAACTGACTGAAACTGATGAAAAACACAGATTTTGTTAAAAAAAAAACTAACTGAAACTATCAAAAAACTAACTGAAACAGTAAAAAAAATGACTGGAATTTGAAAAACTAACTGGAAAATGTTTTAAAACTGACTGGAAATGGTTAAAAAACTGACTGGAATTTTCGAAATAAATTACAAAATTTATTTCGTTAGAAAACTAACTGGAAATTGTAGAAAACTGACTGAAATTCTGCAAACTAACTGGAAATATGAGAGATTGTGAGAGACTTTGGAATTAGTAGAGAGAATGTGTGGAACTAAAATGCTAGGAGGGAGGGGGTATTTATATCTTTGCAATGTTTGGCAATTTGTTTTTTCATTTTTGGCCGCCCAGTTAAGTGAACTAACGGCTAGTTTGAAAACTAGCTGTTTTTGGACAGTGTCAGACCTGGGGAAGTGTGGGGGGCCCAGGTGTAAAAGCTGATAAAATAGCCATTAGGCGGTTAAACCGCCGGTTTATATGGCCGGTTGAACCGGCGGTTGGTTCACGGTTACAAACCGGTTATTAACCAGCGGTTTACCGGTTTTGGAAAATCCTAACCTTAACCGGACCGGCTAATCGATGGTTCACGGTTGAGCCGGTCGCCGGTTAACCGGTTGGCCGGTTTTGACCGGTTACAAACCGACGGTTAGCCGGTTTCCGGTTTACAATGGCCACGTCTAGATTGCCCTGGTCCTGAATGTCTAATGGAACCCCTGCAAAGATGATTAGTGTAGGAAAAAAAAAATAGGAAGAACATTGAGAAGCGGGCGACTCTGGTCTCTGGTGTGGGATGCGCGCGCCTTAGGCCAAGTAGGCCAGAGGCGCACGCTTCCCCCATCTGGAACCAGAATGCCCAGAAAAATGTAGACTTTGAACAGAAACGCAAGTTTAACTCTCAAACGTTCCAGCGGAGTCGCCACTGTAGATACCCCAGGGAGAACCACAACTTGGCTAGAGCGGTGGATTATCCTAGGATGTTTATTTGTGTTTTAATTGTAGAGTCGCCACCTATGTTATTGAGGGAACATAAGAAAAACCTAATAATTAGCCTACGTTTAGATACGAAAACAGAGATTCTTGTTATGAGGTTCGGGAGTTAGGTTACGAGATGGGAAGTACTTAAACACCCATCTCGCCCAACTAATGTTGGTCTTGCTTGTTCAAAGTCTACATAATTAAAATGTTCTTCCTATTCTTAATAATGATAAAAGGGGGGTTAAAAAGAGGTATTTGGAATGTAGGGAGATAACTCTTTGGCCGACTTCAATGGAATGAAGTGGCCTTTGGTGTTATGTCCCAAAATAGTTTTGGGGTGATTGCACGTTTGATAAAATCAAAGAGAAGAAGGGAGATGAAGTAGAGAAGGGAGAAAAGAATAGTCTTTTTTACCTAGACTCAAAATGACTTCAAGTACTTCTTGGGAGATTGCCTTTGGAAATGCCTTGAGAGTATTTTGTGTATAGTATTCTTATGTTGCAAAAAGAAGGTCCTTTGAAAGGTTGGAGAATAGGGGTTTTATAGTTGAAAACAAGGTGTTTTTGGTGCCAAAACGAAGTCACAAAGATCAGTTTCCCGGGCAAATCATGTAAAATGAGCAAGGGAGGGATTCTTGGACAGAATCTGTAACTGACGCCCAAGTGCGCTCGCTTCCTGCCTTGGTGGCGGGACGCGCGAGCTTCTGACCCCTACGGGCGGAGGCGCGCGACTTCAAGATGGCTTTTCTGACAGAATAGACTGGAAAGTCAGCTCTATTATTCAGTTTAGTCCCTGGACTTAACGAAGTCAGTCAGGAACTTAACAGAAGTAACAGAAACTAACGAGAAACACTTAAAATAGGGGGAAACACAAGATCAACCGTGTAATCGGGGTGAGCGGTCCAAGGCGGGTGTCTACAGAGTCGCCACTGTAGATACCCCGGGAAAGCCCACTACTTGGCTAGAGCGGTGAATTATCCTAGGATGTCTAGCTTGTTTTAATTTGTAGAGTCGCCACCTATGTTATTAAGGGAACATAATAAAAACCTAAAGAATAGCCTATTTTATGTTACGAAACCAAAGATTCGGGAGAGAAGAGTTCGGGGGTTAGGTGACGGAGTGGGAAGTACTTAAACACCCACTCCGTCCCGCTTACGCGGGTCTTGATACTATTGGTGTTCTAATGTAAAAGTCATTCAATTTATTAATATGCTAACAATTATAATGTAAAGAAAAGGGGAATTGCAAAGGGAAATAAGAGAGAAATATTTTATTGATTTATGCTAAAGATTACATTAAGAGAAGAATAGTAAATTAAACTAGAGATTGAAATGTAGGGAGATAACCTTAACTAACTTTAATGTAGTAAAGTGGTCATTTAGTCATGTCCCGATTGATGGGGATTGCATACATTACTAAGACAAATAAAATAGAAGAAGAAGAATAAAGTACCTTTAGAAAAAGGAGAACTTCAAACTTTAACTTGGAGATGGAGTTGTTGTAGAGAAATTGTTGTGTAGAAATTTGTGTAGAGTTTTGTTGCTAAAACTCTTGTTGGGAGAATTTGTGTAAAGTTCTTGTAGAGTGAAAGTTCAAGTCCAAAGTCCAAGAACTTGTGTATAGTTTTTATAGAGAAGGGAAGTTGGGTCATTTTCTAAGGTAAAAAATATGGGTTTAAATAGGTGGAGAAAGGAGGGAAATATGGCTTTTCAACCAATAAGAAAATAAATAAAAATAAATAATAAAGAGAAAATCAAATAATAAATAAAAAAATATTTTATTTTGATGAAAAGGCTAGAATAATGGGATTGGGAGTTATAAAATAAAATGGGTTTAATGCTATAATAAAACATGTGGTGAAAAGGTTGTTTTTGACTCTAGAAATGGAGAGAAACATGGTGCAATCCGTAACTGCCAAAATGGGAAGTGCGCGAGTCTGGCTTTAGGGGCGAGACGCCCGCGGGTGATAAATGACAGAATGACAGAAATGACTCTAAAGCTAACTCTGTTATGCAGTTCGGTCCAAAACTAACGGAATCAGTTAGGAACTTAACTGAAGTAACATAAATTAACGAAAATAAGTTAAATAAAAATACTATGTATGCAATCGGGGTGAGAGGTCCAAGGCGGGGTGTCTACAATAATATAATTTAAATGGGCTAAGATCCAACTTTAATTTAATTTCAAGTCTGCTTTGGCGTGACCGCTCAAAATTAAATTAATTAGGTAGACAACTCTTGTCAATCATATCACATATGACTCTTAGATCTTTTATGAGATTCTTAAGAAATCCAATTTCAAAAGCATGTTTAAATCTCATCTTTGCCTTAGGCCCAAAAATGTTTTGACGCTTAATTAAGTCTAACCATTTTAAACGCATAGGAAACTCTTATTCACTCATATTTCTCATAGATGAATAAAATCAATGCACCTCGCTTTGGAGAGCCCACATGAAAATACCTATGTACTCACAAGTGTTTTAATCATGGTTTGGCATACGGACTTAAAATTTCAAAGAAGGTTCATCACCATATAGCATACAACACATTTATGAGCACATAAGATAAACATGTTGAGCATCAAGTTTAGCCACTAAATTAATCTCCATTAATTTAAGCATAATATTTATGTGTAATTAGTTTCTCTATATTTATATGGATGAGACTTTTTGAACTTTGGTTATCATCTCCAAATCAAGACAACAAGAAGTGCGGCCGAACTAAGCCATAGGCAACCACAATTCCGCACTCATTCAAGAAACCAAGAAAGTAGTCCATGTGGCCGAAACTAAGCAATAGATGGTCTCGATGAACGTATGCCAATTGCATTCATAATTCCAAAAGGATCTCCAAACTTGAATCAAGAAGTTTGTTTCTCAATTTAGCAATTATGAACTCTTCATAATTCTAACTTCGTTTTATCTTTGAATTTTTGATTGCGATCAATTTTGGGAAACACAGTCTCGACAACGTAGGCTAGCCATCCAAAACTTGATCCAATCTCAGAATTCACAAGACTAAAACAAATAGGAAATTTAAACCCCAAGATCTACCCCCAAGACCCTAGCACAAGCCCGCACCAGAACCCTAGGCCCGATCGGACCTTCTGCAAAAATTCAAAATTTTTAAAGTTCCAAAATTTGTCTCAAAATTGTTTTCCCCCGATTCAATTAGGATTTGGTGTTCTTGGTGATCCAATCACTATGATCATCAAAACCTTGAATAAACCATTTATTCATGAATCTCTAGATTATCAAAACTTTGATCCAATCAAAAAATTGATAACCCAAACAATTTTAAATCCACCATAATTTTTATTGCGATTGAATAGTGCGATTAAAGTTTATAAAACAATAAACCACATAAAATGCATAGACCACATAAACATCATAATCCCAATATTCAAAATCATGCTAGGCACATAAACAATTTATATACATACAACATGATATAGTATTGAAATAATCAACATGAACGGGGCTCTGATACCACTGTTGGGTTTCCTATCAACATGTGCAGCGGAATTAAGCATTTAAAATTTCATGAAACCCAAAGCCCACAGATCCATTCATGTGATTAAATCAAATACAACATAATGAATACTAGAATACTAACCCTTGATGCCTTTGTTAACAACATTGATTCTTCGGTGGAGGCTTGAAACTTTGATCACGAACAACAGCAGGAACATGAACTATTGAGGCAATAAGTTTCACCCTCTATCGGTATCCACACCTTCAAACGAATATCAAGTAGCTTCTTGATATTGGTTGCTAGACTGAATTATGAAACACGCTTTCACAATTATAAGAACTATATAGAATTAATATTGTGATGTTCTTGTTCTTCACCCAAGAGATCTTAGAACAAGAAAATAACCATTCAAACTCTTTGGAGGCTTACACAATGCTTAGGACTGATTAGGGAAACTAGAGGGGAGTTTTATACTTGTTACACCTATTCCAAATAGGTAACAAGTGACTAAACCCGCAAGAAAACGGAACAGGAAAAACCCAAGTTGAAACAGGACTAGGTCCGCCCGGGTGTGCAAGTTGGTCCGGCCGGATCAAGCATGGTCCGACCGGGTACTTAACTTGGTCCGCCCGGGGCATAAGGTGGTCCGGTAGGATCCTTTACAAGGTCCGCCCGGACCCACCCTTTTTCCAGATTTCCTTGTCTTCTCCTCTAAAGTCTTAAAATCCCTTAAAGGTCCTTCGACCCAAATTCCAATTAAGTCCTTTTAGATTCGTTCTATTTGTGTGTGACCTTTTAGGATTACACTAAGTTGGCAATGGGTACACTAAGTTGACAATGGGTTCAATCATAAACCCATAAGATATGATTAGGTTCTAGCAAACTGTCATACCTACCTAAATAGTGTAACTATATACAAGTTCGCATTCCTTTATAGAACATGTCACAATCCCTTTGTCCACGATGTCATTGAACACAAGTCATGGTCAACAAGTCAACTTGTATTTGTTCAATACTTTCTCGATACCTAATATGTTGATAATACAAATGACATTGATCCAATCAATTCATTTGAGTTTGGCCAAACATTTCATCAACATCATTCTACGAGGGGCCCAAGCTTGATATCTCTCCGAAGAGGGACAAATCCATTTAGCTTATTATTCTTCCCTACTTGAATCCGATTATGCCAATCATACCCTTTATAACTTCCTAGTTAAAGGTAGCGTTTAAATATGTCAAACATAATGTTCATCCAGTGTAAGACTATGATAACTTCATGTCTAAGGATTCAAATGACATAACTATTATGAGATCTATATATGACATTGACCATGACATAAATCTCATACAGCGGGTCATGTCCAGTACCTTGTTCTCCAACAAGTACCCATAAATCTAACATGATCCTCCCATGATCATTTAGCCTTTATACTAGTGCTTCATAAGCTCTAGGGACGGAGATTATTATAAGTAAACATGAACAATAATAATAATCAAAACATCTCTTTATTAATATGAATAAAATGATAACATACAGAACATTTAACAAACGTGCCTAGGGCACCAACACTAACACATTATGTTTGATGTACTCAAACGCTACCCTTAACCGGGTGGTTATAAAGGCTACGATTGGCATAATCAAATTCTTGTAGGGAAGAATGATAAGTCAAGATAGGATTTGTCCCTCTCTCAAGAGAGATATCTGCTTGGCCACTCGATGAGTAAGATTGATGATAGTGTACGGCCGTACCCAAATTAATTGATGTGCTCAATGTTATTTGCTCATATCAATCTACTCGGGATCGAGAAAGCATTGGATAACATAAGTTGACATGGACCATGACTTATGTCCAATATGATATCGCGTGACAAAGGGATTGTGATATGTTCTATAAGGTAACTTTGGTCTTTCAAAGTTGTACTAATTAGATAGTCATAATGGCTTGCTAGAGTCCGCTTATGACTTACGGGTTCTGAATGGTTCGGACCCGTTGCCAAATTAGTATAATCCTATTGGGTCACACACAATAGAATGGATTGGCAAAAGGCAGAATTTTGGGAAATTGGACAACGCAATCGTACGGCTATGGAGCCACCGTACGGCGCCTGGTCAGCTGTACGGCTGGTTCCCTGTAACTGTACAGGTTGTTCAGTTTTCTTGTACGATAAGGAATCCTGATCCCAAACGGAATTAGGTCAGACCCTCATATAAGATATGCAGCCGGGTTTGACAGCCTCCAAGGTTGATTTTGGAAATCAATAACAATTGTTTTAGAAACCATAAATTATAGAGACGTAGGATTATTTATTTTGTGATCCATGATCATCAAAATACAATAATCAACGGAGCAAAATAATTCCTTTGAAGAAATTGTTTCTTCACCATGCCTTGGGTCTAGCAATCTAGATCAAGAAGGTGTTCTTGATATCCGTTCGACGTGTGGATACTGATAGAGGGTGTTTGCGTTAGCACCTCAATGTCCGTATTCATGGATTCGATCTTTAAGGGTATGTTTTCTTTCATCTTGTATTTAATTTAATCAACATACACGGATCCGGGCTCATGGGTGTTTGATCTTATGTTTTATTCCGCTGCGCATGATGCATCAAAACCCAACAGGTTTAGCCACCATAGCATTGGCAACATTTGTCTTGCTTATTTTGGGTTTGACAACTTTTGTCTTACCCTTTCCTTTGGCCTTAGAGCCCTTTCCTCCTTTTGACACCACAAGCACAGGAGAATCTTCTTTAATGATTTTCTTTTCAGCTGTCTTTAGCATCCCATGCAACTCAGACAGAGTCTTATCCATACCATGCATATTAAAGTTCATGACGAACTGATTATAGCTTTTAGGTAATGAATTAAGAATAAAATCAGTATCCAACTCAACAGAGATGGGATGCCCAAGCCTCTCTAGATTCTCAAAGTGGGCCTTCATCTTCAAAATATGAGGACCCACCGCCTGTACTTCACTCATCTTGCATGAGATCAGAGTAGCTATGGTATCGAACCTTTCTTGTCTTGCTTGCTCTTGAAACATATCTTTCAATTGAGTGCCTATATCAAAGGCTTCAAAGTGTTCAAGAGTCTTCTGAAGCTCAGAACACATGGCAGCAAGCATGAGACAACCGACCTCACAGGAATAACTTTTGTGATTCTTGTAGGCGTCTCTCTCTGCCCTAGGTGCAGTGACAACAGGTTCCTCTTCAGGAACGGGTTCATCAAGAATGTACAACTTATCTTCATGCTTTAGAACAATTCTAAGACTTTGGATCCAATCCATGAAGTTAGCACCATTCTCTTGAAGTTTTTCCTTCTCAAGGATAGATCGCAATGACAGTGATTGAGTGTTATTAGCCATTATCTAAAATTATGCAAACATGTAATCACATATAAGTACCAACTTAAATAAAGACATTATTATCTATATAGCATTTCATAAATACTCCTACTAAATTATATAACATTCATATACATCCAATGTATCATATAATTTGAATGGGCTAAGATCCATATTTCACTTAACTTTGAATCGGCTAGGGCACGACTGCTCAAAATAAGTTATTTAGGTAGACAACTTCTTGTCATTCATATCATACATGACTCTTAGATCCTTTATGAGATATTAAACATCATATGTCTAACATATTTTAATCTCACTTGTGCTTTAGGCCCAAAACTGTTTTGATAGCCTAATTAAGTTAAACCATTTTAGACGTATAGGAATCACTATTTCCTCTTCTTGCTTGTACAAAGATAGAATTAATGTACCTCTCTAGGGCGTAGCCTACATAAAATTATCCGTGTATTCACAAGTGTCTTAATCATGGATTAGCACATAACTTTAAATTTTAAGAAGGTTCATACATATAAAGTTAATCAATTAACCGAATTAATTTTATGTGTGTAGACACCCCATTTTGAACTCAAATTTATGATTACACTACTCTAATGTCTCGCCTTTGTGCTTGCATGAAAACTCATTAGTTTTGTCATGTTTCGTTAAGTTTCTAACTAACTCCGTTAGTCAGGGGCTAAACTGAACAAAGGAACTATAGATAAGAACGAAATAGTATTAAAACACTGGATGCCTCGTACGAGACATCTCCTCTGTATGCGAGTCTGATTCACTTTCCTTCTCCGTCCCGATCTCTATCTTGGCCAACACTCTCCTAATCCGGGGAATATCTAATAGGAGGCTTCCTAGGTGATTTCCTACGGATTTACTACCTCCTTTAACCTCTCCAAATAAGGACTCTATTTCCTACTAAACTTAGGACTCCTAGACTTGGTCCCTAAGTAATTCAATACTTATAAAATAGAGTTATTTCACCAAAAAGAGAGGTTAACAACTCCCTAATCAGTCACTCTCTCAAGAACCCGTTTTTACTCCTCTCTCACACCAAAGCACCACCAAAAACTCATCTTTTCAAGCCAAAATCATCATAAAATTCTTGGATCTTCAAGGCCTTAGTCAAGGCATCAATTGGAATCTCAAGAACGCTTTAGGTAAACTCCTACGCTTTTAATCTCTATTTCTCATCTCATTTTTTGTTTTAGAGTAGTGTAATCCCATCAAAATGATCATCCTAGAGCCTCTCCAATCCATGGAGATGGTCTCGAAGCACATGATCCGACATTCCAATAATTAAGAAATTAATTATTGGCTTTATTTGTTTTACTTGTTCTTTATTTGATTAAAAACACCTAAGCAAGACCAATTCTAGATTGGGTGGATTGGGTGCTCCTTGACCTTCCCAATCCATAACTTAACCCCCAAACTTAAGAATCTTATGGTCCGTGTTCCGTTCAACAATATAGTGGCGACTCCCAAATCAAAAAGGTAAAGCGAGGATCATATTCTTTCTCGGGTGCAAACAGTGGCGACTCTGCTGGGGAATTATTTAAGTGGGTTAGACTTGCGTACAAATTATGTGTTTTTAATCTCTGTAATTTTCGGCTAAAAATATATTTTTTCTGAATTTTTCTGAGAATTTTCGGACTGCTCTGTTTTTGAATCTGTTCTGTCTTGAATCTGGGTTCCGGGAGAGATATCTCGTACGAGACATCAGATCCCTCGTACGAGGTATTCCTTCTCTGTCAAGAATCTACAGATGAGTCCCTGCACTTCAAACTGCAACAGTCCCTAAATTTTTAGAAAACTGCAGACCAGTCCCTGTACCTCTGAAACTACAGATCAGTCCCTGGACTTAAAAAAAAAACTCTTTTCTTTGCTTGTTTTACTCCGTCCCCATATGTGCAATAAATGATTTATGTCATATACATGTATTGTTTTTGCGCTAACATCTTTTGCAGCGGAGTATATAATTTTTTTTTGAATAAATTAGGGATGACTACTGTACTCATTCCCTAGTTTATTTTTCACCCATTAATAGGTAATGCAAGCACTGTGAGTACTTCTATCCCTCTCTTCTATGTGCTCCTACGTGTTTATGTGCTCTTCCTCTTCTCAAAAATCTTTTCAAATTCGAACTACGTTGACCTGAGTCTCTCTTTCTTTTTCTGAAGATTGAGAGAAATGTAGGCAACCACTTTGGTCCGGTCAATCTTTTACTTGCTTTAAAAAAAAATCTCTATTTTTTCTTGATATCTAGAACTTGACTCTCACACACGTTCACGCATGTAGATTAATTTCACTACATACCTTATAAACCCGGGTCCCAATCGGAGGATGGATGTCGGTCAGCACTTCCTTGCCGGTCTCTCCAAAGATGGTGTAACCACTCCGTGACACACTCCTCGACTGTGTTGGAGCCTTAGCCGTAAGCCCTGCATCAACCTCATGCATACATAATAGTCAATAGGACGCTCCTTGTAACCGGTCGGTTCGATTCTTAGGGTTGTTTGAATCTTTCCCCAAGATAACGCTTTTCATACAATTTATAATCCTCCCTTCATGAATTCTTGACGGTTGTCCCTTCGGTAAAAAAAATTGTTGGACAAAGTATTGCGATGGTGAAATTGAGAAATTTTCTACGTTCATCGAGTCTAGTCTCTTTCACCATCAAAATCCTGCATTTGATAATGTCCCTTTCGGTTGTCCCTAAACAAGAATTCATAAGGTTTGATTGCATAAAAGACGTTATTTAACAAAGAGCAAAACAATTACGGAATCACTTAGTTTTTGCTAAATTGAATGGTGGATTCCGATGAGAATATGGGACCTTTGCCCAAATTATCCATTTGGGAGAGTGCAATACAGGTGAAAAACAAGGGGCTCATATTCTAGGGTGACAGAATCCACTATTCCAGGATATTAGATAGAAACCCCCCAAAACGGATTAAGTTCCGTCCGACCAAAATTAGGATTAAAATCTGAATTCTTTGTTCTGTGCTGGATGCCTCATACGAGACATCCTTCTCTCATACGAGACATCTTCTTCTGTCCGTGTCAGTTTCTGTGTTGTACATGTTTGGTCAACCTACACTCACTCCTAAGCCTATACACCTCATAAAGCCGACTTGTTGGGACCTTAATCTGGGTTTAACGCAAAATTGCTTGCTAGAATAGATTTTACTTGTTGTATGAACAGGTACACAAAAACCAATCCATGCTAAAAAAAAAAATTCAACAGCGATCAGATGATCCCCCCAAGAATTCAGACACCTCTACATCCAGTACTTTCAATGTAAGAGCATTGAGAGAGGATAATGTCCAGTACTTTCGATCAGCTACGGCCATTGAGAGAGGATATTCAGAAGTCTACAAATCTACATCAAGTTAAGAGATTCTGCATCCAGTACTTTCAATGTAAGAGCATTGAGAGAGGATAATGTCCAGTACTTTCGAATAGCTACGGCAATTGAGAGAGGATATTCAGAAGTCTACAAATCTACATCAAATCAAGAGATTCTGCATCCAGTACTCTCAATGTAAGAGCATTGAGAGAGGATAATGTCCAGTATTTTCGATCAGCTACGTCCATTGAGAGGGGATATTCAGGATATTCTACAAAGTCCGGGATCGGCATCAAATCATCTTGTACTTTCAATGATGAATTGGAAGAGGACATGTTCAGTACTTTCGATCATCCGCGGCCATTGGAAGAGAACATTTAGGGATCCAGTACTCTCGATCAGCTTTGGCCATTAAGAGAGGATAATATCCAGTACTTTTAATGTAGGAGCAATGAAAGAGGATATTCCCCAACAACTTCAACACCGTCAATCGCGACGCTCTATCAACAGCAGAATGTATATTCAGAATTGGGTCAAGGACATTGATTCCTCAGTATGGGTTACTCTCTGAACTCTAAACTTTACTTACTGCAGTATTGTTTTCAAAATGATTTTCAAAATACCTCAAACGACCGTTTTTGCATGTTTTCGGAGTCAAACTACGTTTGGTCTGATTCCTTTCCAGAGGATACGTAGGC
This sequence comes from Campanula takesimana, assembly GCA_026119855.1. NCBI lineage: Eukaryota > Viridiplantae > Streptophyta > Magnoliopsida > Asterales > Campanulaceae > Campanula > Campanula takesimana. Next base: position 1,161,594 of record JAOWBW010000279.1, read on the forward strand.
AGCTTTCTAGCACGACCATACCCAAAGTTCTAAATGGTGTCTTTTCTATCGACGACGTTACTTCTTCCATAAGTATCGTCGCTGAGGGGCTCTGTAGACACCCCATTTTGAACTCAAATTTATGATTGCACTACTCTTATGTCTCGCCTTTGTGTTTAGATGAAAACTCGTTAGTTTCATCATCTTTCATTAAGTTTCTAACTGACTCCGTTAATCAGGGGCTAAACTGAACAAAGGAACTATAGACAAGGACAAAATAATATTAAAAAACTGGATGCCTCGTATGAGACATCAATGTCTCGTATGAGACATCTCCTCTGTCTGCGAGCCTGATTCACTTTCCTTCTCCGTCCTGATCTTTTTCTTGGCCAGCACTCTCCTAATCTAGGGAATATCTAATAGGAGGCTTCCTAGGTGATTTCCTACTGATTTCCTACCTCCTTTAACCTCTCCAAATAAGGACTTTGTTTCCTACTAAACTTAGGACTCCTAGACTTGGTCCCTAAGTAATCCAATAGTTATAAAATAGAGTTCTTTCACCACAAAAAGAGGTTAACAACTCCCTAATCAGTCACTCTCTCAAGAATCCCGTTTTTACTCCTCCCTCACACCAAAGCACCACCAAAAACTCATCTTTCCAAGCCAAAATCATCATAAAACTCTTGGATCTTCAAGGCCTTAGTCAAGGCCATCAATTGGAATCTCAAGAACGCTTTAGGTAAACTCCTACACTTTGAATCTCTACTTCTCATCTCATTCTTTGTTTTATAGTAGTGTAATCCCATCAAAAGGATCAGCCTAGAGCCTCAGCAATCCATGGAGATGGTCTCAAAGCACATGGTCTCAAAGCACATAATCCCATCAACAACTAGCATGTATATTTTATATCTCATATAAAATCCCATCACAAAAATTCATCTTATCATGATCATCTAAATTAAATAACCGCATTAAATAATTATATCATGATAATATTAGAATTATTGATCATCAACGGGGCTCTGATACCACTGTTGGGTTTCGTGCAATCATGCGCAGCGGAAGAACAACATGAGAAACCCAAAAGCCTAGATCCGTTATGTTCAATAATTCATAATATGAAGACGAAAGAAACTAACCCTTGTAGATAGATATGAGAAAACTTTGATTAAGATGCTAAGAGAAACGCCCTCTACCGGTGATCCACATTTCGAACGGATTCAAGAACACCTTCTTGAACTTAATTGCTAGGCCTTCGATTTGAAAAACTATGGTGAAGAACGATTCTTCAATCTCTCCTTTGATTATTAATGTTTGATGATTGGGAATAATCAAACTTAATAACCCAAGTAAATAATGTGTATTCTCTCTCTCCAAGAAAGAGTTTGTGATTTCTAAAATCAATGTTGTGGGAACAATTCTCGGTTGTCCACATTATATACAAGAGGTTTCCAAAACCCTTTAGGACTTAGGTTTTCTTGTCCAACAAGAAGTTTCTTAAAACTGTTTTTGTCGGAACAAACCATCCGTACGGATTGGTTTGGTGGCTCCCAAACCATCCGTACGGATCCTCCAGCAGGATCTAGTTTTTCTACGTTTTCACTCCTTTTAATTATCCGTTCTGCGTGTGTGACCCAATAGGATTATACTAAGTTGGCAACGGGTCCGAACCATTCAAACCTCGTAAGTCATAAGCGGACTCTAGCAAGCCATTATGACTACCCAATTAGTATAACTTTGAAATTCAAAGTTTCCTAAAATAGAACATAACACAATCTCTTTGTTACACGATGTCTATTGAACGTAAGCCTTGGTCAATGGTCAACTTACCTTTGTTCAATGCTTTCTCGATCCCGAATGTATTGATAATACAAATGACATTGATCCAATCAATTCATTTGAGCATGGCCATGCATTTCATCAATACCATTCATCAAGTGGCCAAAGATTGACGTCTCTCTTGACGAGGAACAAATCCCTTCTTGGCTTATTACCTTTCCCTACATGATTCCGATTATGCCAATCACATTCTTTATAGCTACCCGGTTAAGGGTAATGTTTGAATATGTCAAACGTAATGTTCATCATGTGGAAGACTGTAATAACCTCAGGTCTAGAGATTCCAGTGATATAACTATATGAGACTTAATTATGACATTATGACCATGACATAAATCTCAAAGGGGTCAGTCCAGTATTTGTTCTCCAACAAATACCCATAAGTCTAATTGTATCGCATACACATAATCGTCATATGATTATCTATTAAACTTATCCTAATAATTAATCATAATTATCTGGGATGGGGTTATTATAATAAACATGCAAAAGATATAATAATCAAACATTCAATATCTTTATTAAAGCATAAAGCAAATGATAACATTAATCATTCAAATAACGTGTCTAGGGCATACACACCAACATCATTATGCTCTGTTTTGTTATCCCTATTCTAAGGTAGGTAGAATGTGTGCAATTGGTAACATAAAAGTAATACAAAAGATGTAAAAGATAGTCAAGTTTTGATTCATTGTTAGGCCATGAATTCATGTTTGCTTTAGTACATTACCATGCCTAAAATACCACCGGCCATGAAACAAAAAGGCCAAACAAAGACAATATTGTTGTTTTTCAATCACCCATCCAAAACAAACGTTGTTTGTTCCATCATTACATTACCAAAATATTTCCTTAAAAATAAATAAAACTAACAGTATGTAATCTTGATCACCCTTTTTTTTCACTTAACTTGGAATTTGCTGCAGACTTTAGTGTAGCTAATGTAACACATCTTTGTCCTCTCCATGTAAAAGATGCAGCAGGAACAGATGTTGAAGAAATATTTGTTGTAGCTTGAGGTAGGACTGGCATTGTCATTCTTTGACCAGATGCCAACCTCATTCCACTATCTTGTAACAAGCTTGGAGTTTTCCTTCCTTTCTTGGGCATGTGCTTGATTGGGACATCTTGTGACAAGCTTGGAGTCTTATTTGATCTTGTCACCCTTTTATCCACTTGCTTAGCACCAGTCTGTGGTCTCATTCTTGCATCTTTCATTGGACTTGCATTAGTCTGAAAAAGAAAACATTCATTATAAAAATACCATACTTAATTCACTTAGAATAAAAAAATATATACTTACTTTTGATCTTGTTACCCTGCTGAAATAATTTCAATTGCTCTGTTATTGGTAGCCACTGCACTTGCACCACCAGCCTCTGCACTTCCACCACCAGCCTCTGCACTTCCACTAGCCCCTGTACTTCCAAACCATTCAATGGCCTTTTTCTTCACATGTGTTTATAAAAAAATTGTCAAAATTAATATTAAGATGGAGATAAAAGAAAGTAAATAAATGTAAACTTAGTATATGTAATTATACTTACTGGAGTTTCTTCCTTGATTGGTTGCTTATCCCTTCTTCTAATGGTGGTTTTTTAGGACATGATCTTGCATTGTGATACTCTTCACCACACAAGCTGCATCTTACTGTGTCTTCGTATCTCCTCTATTTGTTTGGGTTGTTTTTGGTTTCATCAAGCTGCCTTATTCTTCTTCTTTTTGGCCTACAAGGCATTTTATTCTCAACAGGTGGATAAACATAAATACTAGATTTTGGCAACATGTCTTTACCCCTCATAGGATAGACCATATGTTCATAAGCCTTCATATATGTCTCTTTCTTGTACCAGTCAGCCACATAAATGTCAGAATCCAAATTACAATGATTTAATGCAGAGATTGCATGAGGGCAAGGGATTCCATACAATTGCCATTTTCTGCAAGAACACTCTTGCACATTCAAGTCCACCTCAAACTGGTCTCCATACATTCCCCTTACCTGGTATTTCATAACTTCTGACCAAACTGTGATATATGAATGAGATTATGATTTATTATTGTCTAATTTCTCAAGTATTCTTGGACAAAACATACCCTCAAATGCTCTCATCTTCTCCCTACACTTCTACAGCCTAGACATCATATACATCTTTATCAACTCAAACAAATCTAGGATAGGTTTGCACCTTGCTTTCAGAATGCAAGCATTAAATGTCTCACACAAATTATTGAGCAAAATGTCATAACATTGATGTGTTGAAAAGAATACCCTACTCCAATGTGCAGGCATCTTACTAACTAACCACTCATATGCATCTGAATCCATTTTCTTCAGCTCTTCCATCCGATGGTTAAACCTCTCAACATAGGTTACTTTAGCATACGCATATAATTTTTTTTCAAAGCATTGCCCTGAATTTAAGCTTAAAGTTATCATGCAAGTGTTTGACTCAAAACCTAATCTCTGCATCAGGTACAAGAGCTTCAAGACTAGGAACTAGACCTTTTTGTTTGTCAGATATGAATGTCCAAGCACTTGAGTTAACACAGTTAATATCAACAAGCAAATATTCCAAAAACCAAGTCCAAGACTCTCTATTTTCTCCTTCAACAACTGTATAAGCCAAAGGCCACATCCCATTGTTAGCATCAACCACAAATGCAGAAAGAATCATCCCATTGACTGTACCCTTCCTTAAAAAACAACCATCCAATCCAATGACTTTCCTACACCCTTCCAAAAATCCCTGTTTCAAACCACCCATACAAATATACATCCTCTTGAAAACTGGTTGCCCTGTCTCATAATCACATTGGAGTTTAACTGTTGTTCCTGGTTTGATCTAATCAACTCAGCTTTGTAGTCCAGCAAACACCCATATTGATCTCTAAGAGACAACTCAACATTTTTCATTGCCACAACCATAGCCCTGTAAGCACTACTCTTGGACAATTCAATCTCAAGCTCCTTTCCTACAATATGAAAAAAAAAACTCAGGTTCTCAAGTTGGATTCAATTTCAGTCTCTCTGTGTATTTATTCCCAATCCATCTAGAATTCACACATGAGCTTTTAACAACATTGCTGCAATTGTGAATGTTAACAAGAGTCCTAATTTTAAAAGTGTTATCACATTTTGGCAACTGAGAACCATAAATGTACCACTTACAACCCTCTTTACATCTAGCACTCACTTTCAATTTCTCATTCTTTACAAAAGTAATCCCCTTATTTTTCTTGACACAGTATGATCTCAATGCACATCTAAAGTCTTTACTATCAGTAAACACCATTCCTAATTCAAAGTCAGGATTATCCATGTCTGTTTTAGGATTAAATGTCTTACACTTAGGTGTATGTTTTCTTCCCATCAAATACCTAGGATCATCCTCATCATAATCAGAACCCTGAATACTTTCAAAATCATCTGAATCCTCATCATATTTAGACTCCACATTCCACTCATCCCTAAGTATCTCTGCAGTTGGTTCTTTAAAAACAACCCCATATGGCTTTTTCTTTTTTGTTCTCCTCTTCTGTCCATGCTCATTAACTTCATTAACTTTTTCTTTCCCTTTTTGTTTTCTTTTATCATTTAAACCCTCATTATCATTCTCTTCTTTTTGACACTGCTCATTTACTACTTTTTTTCCCTTTACCATTGTCTGTTCCATCAGAAGGCAGTACCCACTCTGGATCATCCACCTCATCAACACTATCCTCATAATAACTATCATCATACCCTGAACTGTTATCATTTTCCTCATCTTCTTGTGATTGATCCATATCTTCCCTATCATAATATTCCTTTTGATACTCCTCATCATGCTTGCAATAAACATCAATAAACCTAGTGTTGTTAACTATTGCATGCCCTACCATTATCCTAACTGAAACCTCATTTGACATTAAAGTCAACCATGTGGCAATCACACTCCAGGAATGCAATAATAGTAACTAGCATATGTTGTATACCCCAAACTCTTGAAACACTTATCAAACTCATTAATAGACACCTTATCCACATACATTTTAAGTACTTCTACTTCACCTACCATATAAACAGTCAAATGGTGATATATAAACACCCCACCATGATGTAATCTAACATATAAAAAATCACCATCTGCATAAAGTATAGAAAACAATCAAAAAAAAAAAAAAAAAAAAAAAACAGACAACTTTTACAATAAATAAGGACAAAGGGGACCATTGTACATATAATATTCCACTTTCCTCCCCCACATCATTTATGCCTTACAAAGTACAAACACATTACTTTCTGCCATTAAAAACAAAACTTTATGTAAAATATTTGACTTTACTAAACCCTAAAAGATTCCTTAATAAAATAACTCACATTAACTTAATATATCATCGATTGATGTACACACAAGCACACACAACTGGATGTAAGCATCAATTCAATACACAACATATCTATTAAGAAAACAAAGGCATTTATTTACAAAAAATTTACCTCGTATCTGGTTTTGGTCGTCTATAGCAGTATTGATTTCATCTTCTGCGTTAGCTATTGTAGCAATCTTCGAGATAAACACTAATCCCCTTGAATCGAAACCCTAATTTGCGTATAATAATCAAACCCTAATTTTCCATGCCTTTACTCCCTCAAGAAAATATCTCACCTACCAAAACAAAATGGCGTAATTGCTCTGTTATCTCAGAATGTCGACATTACTTCGTTGCACGCACAAAGCACATGAGTGAAATGGGCGGTATTTTTCCCTCCGTTTTACTTTGCGTGTGGCCCACATCGAGAAAGACTGTTTTGCCCATCACGTGTTAGGGCACGTGCCATTTAACGTCAAATTTGTAACATCGTTGGTGGGAGGGGGTAAAAGTGGGACAAGTGGTTAATTAAAGTGTTACTTTGGGACAAAATTCGTGCGAGGGTGCAAAGTGGGAATCAGTGGATACTTAGGGGGTAAACATATTTTGGCCTAAGTTTTATTTTATGAACTTTAGGCTCATATGTAAGAAGTATTTATACTTCATTTTTTTAGATAGTCCATTAAGATTTTATAGGCTTTGAGATAGGGTAACACTTACAAGTTTTGAGAAAAACGATTTGAGCCATGAATAGTTGACAACGCGCCACGCGCCTATATAAGCCATGCGCCTGGTATATGGTATATGAACCTCATGTTGTGTGCTTCATGTAATCCCTCTCAACACTTAGAAGAATTTTGAAGACCTTGAAGAATTGACGAATTCAAAGCTTCAAACTACGCCAAAGATCCAATAGTGGAAAAATAACATGTATGCGCCGTAAGATGCGAACATCTGTCCACAACAGCTATATCAATGTTATGTGTCTAACGGTTATATAAGGACACGTGCTCCAATCAACAAACTCCAACACAAATGTCCTTAAGCTTATCCATAAGGATATCCAACGACTAGTTTCCAAGGGCTCACCTATAAATACCCCATAACTTCAACCGTATGACGTTGCTAATAATTTTCGCTCTCAAGAATACTTCGAAGATTGCTGATTGAATTCCCATATTTCTGAAGAATAACTTCATACCTTCATACTTAGTCCAGATCCTCAATCCTAAACACTTTAGATTTCTTGTGCTCTAAATCATATACATATATAGATCTAAAGAGCTTTGAATCTAAAAACACACACGCACATCTTTAAGTTTGATCACTTAGATATTTCTTGAAGAGATACACCGGTTTAGTCTAAGATTTGTTCTTTCATAGATATAGATCTATGAGTTTGATTGTACTCAAAAGTTGTAATCTGTAACCAACTCATAATATAAGATCTCCATTAGAAAATCCCATATAGGCGCATTTAACAACGCTAACAAGACTTGGTGCGCATTTGGCACTAGTTGTTTTTAAAGGTTCGAAAAGAATTTCAAAACAATTATTCACCCCCCCCCCCTCTAGCTATTTTTCATACCCTTGTTACCTTTTGGGACCAACATTATCCATTACAAGTCTATGAATTTTATGGTTACTTTTAAAAATGGGTTAATTGCAATTTAAACCCTGAAGTACCATACCACCCTTCCAAGCGAACCCTGTCTGTCTTTTTTCGCCAGATCAAGCTTTGGGGTAATTTATTTTTGCCAGTTAGGGCCTTTTTGATGGAATTCGTTAAAAACTCAGTTAAAAACATGTGCCATGCACGTGATTAACAAAATTGGATGGTTTGAACTGTCAATGTGTTTGAAGGGGTTAAATGACATATTTTAAAAATTAGGGAAGGATAAACAAAAAAGAACAAAAATATCCCTTTTACGGCTCCCAGTTCGCCGTTCCTCTCCCCCAACACTCCGGTGACCCAAGTCTCTCTGCCGTTTCGATGGCTTACCATCCTTTCTACTCAACATAAGGTATCTATACAGTCAGATGCGGTACATTGATGTTTATTGTTTTCAAGATGCAAATTTTCCAAACTTTGATTTTGAAATTGTTGATTTGGGATTGTTGAGTTTGTGAAAGTTGTCGGAGCTTTCATTTGTGAAATCTGGGTTGGGTGATTTATGTAATTTTGTGAATTTCAAGCGAATTTGTTTAAGAAATTGGATAGGGGTTTGGCCGGATTTGTTGAAGAAAGGGGTGGGGGTTTGGTCAGACTTGTTGAAGAAGGGTAGTGATATCAATAATGGCTGTGAAGGTAATGGTGGGTAGAAGCTGGAAGGATGGTGGGAAAGGGGTGGTCACCGGAGGAAGGGGGAAGGTGGTGGTTATGGAGGATGAATAGTAGGGGGACGGGCGGTCACCGGAGGAAGGGGGAAGGTGGTGGTTATGGAGGATGAAGAGTACCGGGGGGCGGGGAATGGAGAGGTTGATCGGGTTTGTGAACTGACTGGAAGTAGGAAGGATGGATATTTATTTAATTTTCCATTAATAATTAATAAAGAAATGTTTAAGAAATTTTTGTTAAAGATGATGGTGGCTGCCTTTGTCTAAAATTGAATTGCTATTTTAAGAATTTTTTTTTCTAAAATAAATGATTGTAAATTATTTTAATTTCCTATTACAAAATATAAAATGTTGCATATTTATTTAATCTAAGATACTCAGACTCTTTTGTTTATCTCACCGAACTCGTCTCGACAAGACTAAAATACGTGTGTCCGACACGGGCACAGCGGAGTAAATCAAAGAGTCCGAGCATCAGAGTATTTAATGATAATTTTCTTTGGTAAACGTAAAAAACGATTTGGATAAGGCATTTGTTAAAAATATACTTATTACATATACTCAATTGTCTCAAAAATTAATAAATTATTATAACTATTGATAAAAAAAAAAATGGAAATAAGAATTACATATATTCCTCAAATAATTAAGTTCTTATGTTTTTAATTAATTTTTTTGTTTCATTTTTATAATTATTATAATTTTTCTAATAAAAAAATTAATTCTATTATTTAGAATAAAAATTACTTTTTTCTACCATTTTTAATAGGTGCACAAATATTGGTGATTTTTTTTTTTTGAAAAAATGATAATTATTTTGATTTTCAACCCTACTAAATTTTAAATTTTCATTAAGCCCCTCAACAGAAATATCAACTTCAAACTACCCAATTCTATTAGTCACGTGCATGGCACGTGCTTTTTAACTGAGTTTTTAATAGATTCCGTCAAAAAGGCCCTAACTGGCGAAAATAAATTACCCCAAGGCCTGATCTGGCCAAAAAAGACAGTCAGAGTTCGCTTGAAAGGGTGGTATGGTACTTCAGGGTCTAAATTGCAATTAACCCTTTAAAAATTAACGCACTATATTCCTTCGGTTTCAAACTTTTGGTTAATTATTTCCATTTTAGATGGGGTACTACTATATACAAGGCATGAAATATACAAGGCATGAGTAATTGATTAAAATACCCTCATATATATACTCCAAACCCTCAATTTTTTTCATTTCAAAAAAACACTCCCTCCCTCCCTCCACAGCGAACGACAGAGCGACCTAGGAGACGCCGACTTCCGCCACCACTTCACCATTCGCCGGCAACAATGAAGAAGAAGCTCCCCACCGTCGATGGCAAGTCCGGCGCCGCCGCCTCCTCTACCGTCGCCACTACACAGGTAACGTAAATTTATAAACCTAAATTTCAATTTCAAAAAGTTGACTTTTATGCCAAAAATTCAATCCAATAATGGTTAATTGTTGTTTGAATTTGATTCTACATTGTTGTAATTGTGTTTTAATTGCTTTATTTGTGGTTTATTGTTTGGTTTGTGTACGAACTGGTGGTTTTAAAAATCTGGAATTTCCGGGCTCGATTTCGTGTGGTTTTACACGAGTTGTTTGTGTGTGTTTCGTATGAACTTTACATGAGTTGGTTAGATCCATTTCGTGTGTAGTCATACGAAATGTTGATGTGAATTTCGTGTATATTTACACAAGCTGCTTCTCCCCATCTCGTGTATTAGCACACGAAATGTAAACTGATAAAACAGTTACATTTCGTGTTATAATACACGAGATGAGGGAAGCATCTCGTGTACATATACACGAAATACACTCAACATTACGTGTATTAGCACACGAAATGTAAACTGTGGTTGAAAAACTTGTAGATTCAGATTTATTGTTGTAGGTAATGTTTGTAGCACTGTTTGTTTGTCGATTTTTTTTAAATTTTTTGTTGTTAAATATTTCAACTAGAATTGTTGCTTATTTATTGTCTCTTATTTAATTTTTTGTAGGGACGTAAACCTGCGACTACCTCTAATAAAAAGAAGAAGGCCGATGAGGCAGCTGCAGTTAGAGTAGCTGCACGTACCAAAATAAGGCACGACAAGAATGTCGTGATTGAGCAAGCTGGGGATGATGAGACGGATAGTGAGGATTTAGAGCTTAGAGATTCTAGGAGGCTTAGAGGGGTCGGAGGAGGAGTCATCTTCTGGTACTCGTTCCGGAGGTGCATTTGTGCATGAGGCACACGGATCTGGTGATGATGAGGAGGAGGAGGAGGAGGAGAGTTTAGCTTTGAGGCCTCGCAAGAGGCGGGTGGCGAGAGGGGAGGCACGGGCCAGAAAGGGGAAGGATGAATAGTGGGAGCTTAAGAGTAACCCCGGTGGTGGCCCGGAGGTGTTTAAGTTGTTGTACGGGTTTGGTCATCACCGAGCCCGTAAGATCTGGGACAACGCCACTTGTGAGCCGATGTTGAAGCGCCAAACCAGGCAGCATATTCTAGATAAGTAAGTATATGATTTGTTTATTAAATAGTTTTATTATTTGTTGTTAGTGTTTAAACCTCCTTTGTTCCAGAAAAACAGTCCCATTTTGACTTTTTGTTCACAAAAAAAATTCAAAATGGGACTGTTTTTCTGGAACAAAAGGAGTATTAATTATAATGTTTTGTTTGGAATCAACAGGTTCTCGCCTGCTGCTGTACCGGAGGTTGATAGAGCTTGGTGGGCTCGTGTTGAGGGTACGGGCCTCCATAGTCTACATGATGCTACCATTCGCCGGCCTAGCATGGTGCTCCTAACGGTGTTTGTGGAACGGTGGTCTCCCGAGAGTAACACCTTCCACATGCCGTGGGGGGAGATGACGATCACTATGCATGACGTCACTCGTATCCTAGGTATATTCTTGTTTGTTGTATATTTTTTATCAATTTCATAAATTTTATAAATTTTATTAATTATTTCCTCATGAATGATTGTGCGAACTCCGAGCTACCAGTTCTACCCAACGCTCTCTTTCTAACATTGACTTCGATATGCCTTCGACACAAATGGTGTGCGGTCTCGGGATATACTATTTGGACATCACTAATGAAAGCCAAGTCACGATCAGTTAAGAAAACTATTGGCATGTGGGGAGTATGAAAAAGACTTTGAAAATTCTTGAGTGCCCACGTGTAATTCTCAGTCTTCTCATTTTGGAGGAACGCATATGCAATTGTGAAATTCTTCCCCGTTGAAGTAAATCCTATAATCTCAAGGAATGCCATTCCATAGCAGTTGGTGTTGTAAGTGCAGTCACCTTGTACTACATATGGAAAACAGTTAAGCATATCCGATGCTTGTGGGTGAGAGAAGAATATGTCACCGATCATGTCACTCTTATTGGCTTTCCTCATGAAGAAGATATATTGCTTATCCTCGAGTAATTTTATGAATTGTTGAAGCGAGGATCTCCCTTATCGTTCTTGTGACTTGAATTTTGTGAGGGCATTGTGGACGTGTTTCGGAGTACTCACGTTCTTCTCATCCTTCCTCTTTAACATTGTTAGAATGTTATTTGGACGCATCGAAGACTGACTTGCGCTACACACCTCCTCATATTCAGAATTTGTCAATTTACCCTGACACGCCCACAAGTCCCAGGGTTCCCTAATAGAACCTCGAACCTGGTCCGCGTGACTAACAAGAAACGAGAAACTGAATGACACCTGATTATATCAAACTGACATCATATATACACTCAAGAGGAACGAGCTAAGATAGCTCACAACGAGTTCTATACCAAGAAATTTAAACCAAATGGTTGTACACAGCGGAAAACATGCCTAGCACATACGTTGGCATTACAAGAACACTATACAAGTCTACCCAATATACTGAGTCTAAACAACTGATACAAGATCGTCCTCACCAAACTGGAAAGGATAACAATCCCCAACAAGAACAACCTGCCAAGTAGGCCCCTGCTAAGTCGAGCCTCACAACGTATTACCACTTGCTTTCCTGGGGGGGGGGGAAACAAATAAACAAGGAACGGGGTGGGATTAATCTCAGTAAGTTACTAGATACAAGTACATAGCATGTTATCATGTAATCATGCAAATCAAGAAGATTATCAAGTAATCATGCTCAAGATATCATCAAGTAACAAGTATATGAGAGGCTAAGCCAACTCATCAAGTAACTAGCACATAAGGCTAAACTAACACGTTACAAAGGATATTCCAACCTTATTCCTCCCAAGTAAACCATTGTTGTCGTTGCTTATTGCAGTTGACAAATCACGATCAATCAAGTTGCTGCTGTGCAGTACACAAGAGGACCCGGTAACCAGTGTCACTAACAAGAACAAGATTCACGAGGTGTTCACGAGTTTAGCATTCACTTTTATCAGGCGTATTTCTCTAATAAAGGAAGCTATGCCTTTACTATGGCCTGTAGTAAGGGGTCAAGCGCAGATACATAGGCACCCGATTATCACTTTGGGCCCAGCCTCATGATAAGCGTGAACCTATACATCTCCGAGCAAGCAAGGTGACCAGCTGGACTCACACAAGAATGCACAAGTAGGTATTTACTTGAACTACGAGAATAGAACTAATTCAAAAGTAGTGGACTAGCTCTTCATGAACCATATAATTATGTGCTCACCAAAACTAACGAGAATAGAACTAAGTCCAAAAGTAGTGGACCAGTCCTTCATGAACCATGTAATCATGTGCTCACCAAATACCAGTACACGTATGCAATATTTGCGAATACAAATCAGTATAACAATGGCACATAATGTGTCCACGTAACACAATCAAGCCAAATTAGAGTCTATTAATAACAGACCCCAACCAAGTAGTTGGGTAAGTCATACTATATCACTTTGTCATATGAAATATTTGCACGTACATATTCATATAACATTTAACACACTAATGTGTTTATCACGATACCCTTACTTTCAAGTAAAGCCCAACATCTTAGACTCTAAGCACGTAGTCGAATAGGTCGTATTGTACCTAGTCACAATCATATCTCGCGTATATGTATCGTTAATAATCGAATACATTTTCCAACACATTTTGTGTTCTATAATCATTGTTTTATGAATTATCTTCATATTACACTAGTCCCTCTTTCTTTAGGAACTCACCTCAAGAACAAGATATCTTCTTTATACTTTATATACTTCATTGAGTATATGCACGACTAAAACCAAGTACTAGCACATTAGTGCTTGTTCATAGCACTTTCAATACACACGTATTAGATTCAAGTATGTCTTAGAGTTGTTCATTCTCTATCCAGTTCCACATTCCAATTCTTTGGTTATTCATACCATATATCAAGTAGTCAACAAGCCACATTTTATCAAGTAGCTATATGCAAGGTTTGCACATACACACCAATGATAGTTCTAACACGTTAGTGCTTGTTCATAGCATTGCAAGTTCATTACCATACACACGTATTGGTTTCAAGACATGAACAAGAGTTCTTCCTTTTATACTTAAGTTCATACTCCAATTCTTTGGATGTTCAAGTTAAGGATCTTGTCCTGATACTTCTAGTGTTCTATAACACTTACAAGATTACTACCATATACCAAGTATTGGTTTCAAGGCATGTACAAGATTTTATCATCTTACATTCAAGTTCTCAATCCAATTCTTTGGATGTTCGAGCATGTACAAGAGTTAATTGTATTATACTTAAGTTATCATTACAATCTTTGGATATTCAAGTCATGTACAAGAGTTAAGTGTCTTATACTTCAAGTTCAAGCTAAGTAGATGAGTTATACATCTCATACTTACAAGTTCATCATCCTATACTTTGGATGTTCAAGCTCAAGACATTGTTCTAGTGCCCCTAAGGTACACAAACATTAGTTTCAAGACACATATAACACATTAGTGCTTGTTCATAGCACTTTCAAGACATATAAATGAGTTCTTACTTTGATATTCAAGTTCTCATTTTAATTTAATGAGTAATCATGTTCAAGACCAAGTTCTGATGCCCCTAAGGTGTCACAACTGATAAATGGCTATTTTATAGTCATTTAAGGTCTAAATATATGTCTTTTTAGAGTCAATTTAGTATTAATGAGTCTCATATTGCATTATTTCACTTTACTTTTACGGATATAATGTGCGTGGTGTAGTATGGGTTTTGTGGACAGAAAACAGGTACTATTTGGAGCTATTTTGAGCTAAAGGGAGTAAAGGAAGGAAAGACGGGAGCAAAACATTTAAAAAGGAGAAATCAGATGCAGAAGTCAAAGATCCGACCGGACCCATCTATAAGACCCGGCCGGACCTCACCAATACAAGAACAAATTTCCAGAAGACAAAGATCCGACCGGGGCAAGGAGAAAATCCGGTCGGACCAACTGGATCCGGCCGGACCATTATGAAGACCCGCCCGGATCTTGACGCCTGTTCTGAAAGAGTGTTTCCCAACAGACACTCCTCTTGGTGGATGTATCCGGGAACAGACACTCAAATCAGTCCTAGGGCCTATATAAGAAGGCTACAACAGCCTTAGAAAAGATCGAGATATTTTTAGAGATTGATTGTAAAGTTATTATAGTGAAATTCTAAGTATACATTATCATTTCCAGAATTTTGAGTGAATTTGAGAGAGGGTTCCTAAGCAATAAAGAAGTATTCTTCCATCATTAAGTTCTCCAATCTGAATAAGTATTCTCTTCTCTATCTTAATCCTTTATTCTTATTCTTGATGTTTTATTTAATGGCTAGTGAGTAATCCCCCTCTTTCTTGGGGTTGGATACTCATTGTGTTCATATGTTCATCATAATTTTATGTTCTCTAAATTCATTTCTCTTCATCTTTAACAATTTTACTATATCAATCTAAAACGCCTATAACCACGATGACGTCCTTGGTTATATGAACTCCAGTTAATCGAGAGAAGGACCTAGCGGTGAATCTCGATTAGCGGACCCATATAGTCAAAACTAAGTTCATTACTCACGAGAGTAGTGTAATGGCTTAGGGATGCTCCTTGAGTGGAAAGTGTGCCGATTTTCATAAGAAAACCTAATGGATTCTTACTAATTATGGTCAGCTAGAGATAAGCCGGAATGCCCGTTTGTGACAGGGCGGGGGAAAAACATAAACGGATTTCTCAAAGAGTTAGGACATAATTAGTATGAGAATACAAACACTACTTGCTTGATCGTGAGAAGTAGTGTAGGCTAAGCATACCATCCTTGTATAAAAATGAACCCTTAATCTAAAAGAGAGCATAAATGAATGATGAATATATGAATACTTGAGTCCCAATCCCGGGAATTCCTTTAAAATAAGAGTTTTTCCTACATAAATAGCTTTTACTATCATTTCTATTTTAAGTGACAAACAAATTTTCCTACCCCCAATCATTTTATTTTCTTTACTTTTATCCAAAGCAAAAAATATTTTTAGAATTAAGTTGTCTCCGTGGGATCGACCCGTATTTGCACATACTATACTATTAATAACCCGTGCACTTGCGGTTTAAACGTAACAACAACACTTACTAAGACGTCTTATATTAAGGCTATATACCTTAATTAGGGTTATTTCTAGCTTAATCAAACTTTATTCAAGACTTTTGTTCATCAGGGTAGGTGTGCGGCCGCGCAAAAGCATATGGGCGGTCGCCCAAAACAAGACATTTCAAGAGTAAAATCTTCCAGATAGACGGGCGGTCGCCTGGCCAAATATGGGCGGTCGCCCAAGGTACTAAAACTCGAAATTTTATTTCTTTCAAGCAATTTATTATTTCACCGTCCCACGAGTAGGAGTATAAACTTACGAACAATCAAGTGGGATCTTTTAACATACCCGAACACTTATTTCAAGTTCAATTCATTTCTTTTACTGTCCCACAAATAATAGGATAATTTTCTTTTATTCCATTTAAATATTTCACCGTCCCAAAAGTATAAGTATAATTTTCTAATATACTAATATACTCATTTAAGGATACTTTCATTCATTTCACCGTCCCACAAGTATAAGTATAATTTTCTAATATACTTGTATAAACATTTAATAAAGTTAATATTTCACCGTCTCACGAATAGGAGTATAAATTTCTAATATACTTGCAAACCCATTTAGCATTTAGGATCATGTTCTCTGTACCTAGTATAGAAATACTCCCTTCGTCCCAATTTAACAAGTATCACAAAACTCATTCAAATCACGAAATTAACAAGCACAAGTATCAAGAATAACATATAGGCATGTTATTACAAGCAAGGGGGAGCTAGTGACTTACCTACTCCGAAATCAAATTCACCCAAACTAATTTCTGTTCGGCAGGAAATGCTCTACTCACCGCCCTGATCATTTATGTGATGTCGGATTTTCGAACAGATGCATAATTAAGCAAGAGGAGTCGAGAATATGGTAAACCCTAACTTTTCTCTCTGAGACAGAGAGAATGTACGAGAAGCAATTTGGGGGAAACATGATCTGAGAAAGGCAAACCATAAGTTTACCCTTTTCAAGTTTTCAAGAATTGTAACTAGGCCCTCCAAATTTCATTTTTAACAAAAAGGCCCTTAAAGTTTTAATTTGAGCATTTTAGCCCCTAAACTTTAATTTTCACAAATGACCCTAATGTTCCAACTTTGAACACTTAGGACCTAAAATTGCTCAATTAGTTAAATAATTAACTCAAATAAAATAGCATATAATTATGCAAGTCAAGAATTTAACAGGAATTAGGACGGGCGTTACATCCTCCACTCCATAAAAAAAATTCGTCCTCGAATTTTACTGATCGAGATTATAACACATATAATCAACAAATAGAACTCAAGAATAGCAAGAATATGGTATACCACACCATATTATCAATTACCTACGAGTATTATTCTCACATAACCTTCTCGATACTGTGACTTTCCCATGAAACTTTCACAAGAAGTATTCGTGCTCAAGACATTTTCTTTAGAATCAAGTATCCATACAAGCATTTACCCATATACTAAGTAATTCGTGTGATGGAATTTCCACTAAATAGCAAGCTCATACAATAGCCACAAGGAAAACCACTTCACATGCTCGCAACATATGATCAAGAAGCAACCTTGGTTAAGTATCCAGAGTGCTCAGAAAAATTATCATAATCAAGATCTAAAACAAGGTGTAGAACAAGAATCCCTGTCATATATTATATCCACAGGTATCCCAAGTAATCAAGATGTATCGATCATAACATCACAACACATAAAGTCAAGCAGATTTGATTAATCAATCCACTATAACCAATATCATCGGGACTTATCTATTAAATGATAATCCTTCCACGAAATCCATCGCAATATATTCATATATTCATAAATCTCGAAGGATTATTACAAATCAAACGATCTCTGTTATTCTGCTTTCAAATATTCTCAACTCAAGGATTTAGTTGAATACTCAGAAATTTTCTCCCATTCAGTACCATCAATCATGAAATACAAGTCTTTATGTTCAATGAATCCGCTAATACAATAGCCGTAGGATCACAATCAATTTCAAGTCATGAGTAGAATTATTCTATTCATAAAGATTCAATCTCCTCGAAGCATATACAAGTACGTTACCATTTTGAATTAACACACGTTTTATCTCTTGTTCGAGCTTCACTATGCATAATGAATTTATCATATCCACTAGATTGGTGAATCTTAACACATACACGAGAAAATAGTAACACTGGTCATATCCTCCAAATAACCATCATATTAGTCGAATCCACTAGGCAAGGTCAAATACTGAAGTTGTGGTCATCCATCATTTCAATATTTAAAAATTGGCTTCACGTTTATCAATCCATCGGAAAGTGTAGCTTTCTGTCTCAAATAGTTAATGATAGAGCTACCTTCGAAATTCATTAATGAATCTCTAACAAGATCAAGAAAATCTCAAGAACAATCGTACCTCGGTTATTTTCACTTGTACAGGTCAATAAAGATGCTTACTTCAGGCATCCACTTCAAGATAATAGATCCTCTATCTCTTGCTAGTTTTTGGAAACAATTGTTTCTCTCAAGAAATTTCAATACAATCAATTCTCAGTCTGCGACTTGGTATACACCACTAGGTCATTAATAACTTCATCGCAAAGAAATCAAATTATGGTTTGAAGATATCATTCATCAAATCCATCAATACTGCTAGATCATATATCAATCGAAATAGCATAATCACGAATTCATAACGAGCATACCTGATATGAGGAGATGTCTTCAGTATATCCTCATAGTTGACTTTCCAACTAATGGTAGCCACTTATCAATCAAACACTGAATAGACCACTGATTAACTTCAGGGATCAAATAATTCATCCATACACGATAACAAGTACTGGTTCATTATAGTCACCTGGTTGAACTCTTTGCATTCAATATGAAATCGCAAAGTACCATATCTCTTCATGTCAATCAATACAGATACACCCCACGCAGATATACTAAGCTGGGTGAATCCTCTATCAAGAAATTCCTCAAGTTGAATCTTCAACTCTTTGAACTCAACTGATGTCATGAACATTAATTTAAATATCAGCACTATATTTGTACCGTAGCAACTCAAGATAACCCAAGGTTCTCATCATGTATCATGTACTACTCAGTAGAAATTATATCTGAGATCTCATAAAGAATGGATACATCCATCAATTTTGGTGTAGACATTCTTCCATCAACCACATATGCTAAATATTCAGCACAACCTTGATAACCATTTTCGAGCTTTCAATGCAGAACATGAATGTCATATATAGATCTATCATACTCATAAAAATAGTCAAGCATACTAGCATAGAAATATTTACCATCTATTGTGGCAAACAAGAATGGCATAACACATAGAAAGCTAAATCATAACACGTAAAATCCAAGCCATAACACGTATCACATCAATGCCCCATGCAGGTAACATGACCAAGTTAACATATAACGTATAGGGTGTTATCACCCACACTTCTATCAAGCTCTTATAAATAACGATATCAATCATGTAGTCTCTTACTAGAGAATACACTTTCACGTAAATCAAGAAATGAGGACAAGCATGCATATATAGCACGAAACAATGTCCACTGCACAAGATAGATACGCCTAAGTCTTTAAAGACTCGCGCTCTCGATTCTCAAACCATCTAGTAGGGAACACTATCAACACTATCAACACCAGTCCTATGCCTGGTATAACAACAAGTAACGAAGCACTCGACGTCGAAAAACACACCCAAGAGTAACCCAATCTAGGCCATCGACCCTATCCAGGCTTAGAGCTAAACCATAGCTCTGATACCAACTTGACACGCCCCCAAGTCCCAGGGTTCCCTAATAGAACCTCGAACCTGGTGCGCGTGACTAACAAGAAACGAGAAACTGAATGACACCTGATTATATCAAACTGACATCATATATACACTCAAGAGGAAGGAGCTAAGATAGCTCACAACGAGTTCTATACCAAGAAATTTAAACCAAATGGTTGTACACAGCGGAAAACATGCCTAGCACATATGCTGGCATTACAAGAACACTATACAAGTCTACCCAATATACCGAGTCTAAACAACTGATACAAGATCGTCCTCACCAAACTGGAAAGGATAACAATCCCCAACAAGAACAACCTGCCAAGTAGGCCCCTGCTAACTCGAGCCTCACAACGTATTACTACTTGCTTTCCTTGGGGGGGGGGAACAAATAAACAAGGAACGGGGTGAGATAAATCTCAGTAAGTTACTAGATACAAGTACATAACATGTTATCATGTAATCATGAAAATCAAGAATATTATCAAGTAATCATGCTCAAGATGTCATCAAGTAACAAGTATATGAGAGGCTAAGCCAACTCATCAAGTAACTAGCACATAAGGCTAAACTAACACGTTACAAAGGATATTCCAACCTTATTCCTCCCAAGTAAACCATTGTTGTCGTTGCTTATTGCAGTTGACAAATCACGATCAATCAAGTTGTTGCTGTGCAGTACACCAGAGGACCCGGTAACCAGTGTCACTAACAAGAAAAAGATTCACGAGGTGTTCACGAGTTTAGCATTCACTTTTATCAGGCGTATTGATCTAATAAAGGAAGCTATGCCCTTACTATGGCCTGTAGTAAGGGGTCAACCGCAAATACATAGGCACCCGATTATCACTTTGGCCCCAGCCTCATGATAAGCGTGAACCTATACATCTCCGAGCAAGCAAGGTGACCAGCTGGACTCACACAAGAATGCACAAGTAGGTATTTACTTGAACTACGAGAGTAGAACTAATTCAAAAGTAGTGGACTAGCTCTTCATGAACCATATAATTATGTGCTCACCAAAACTAACGAGAATAGAACTAAGTCCAAAAGTAGTGGACCAAACCTTTATGAACCATGTAATCATGTGCTCACCAAATACCAGTACACGTATGCAATATTTGCGAATAAAAATCAGTATAACAATGGCACATAATGTGTCCACGTAACACAATCAAGCCAAATTAGAGTCTATTAATAACAGACCCCAACCAAGTAGCAGGGTAAGTCATACTATATCACTTTGTCATATGAAATATTTGCACGTACATATTCATATAACCTTTAACACACTAATGTGTTTATCACGATACCCTTACTTTCAAGTAAAGCCCAACATCTTAGACTCTAAGCACGTAGTCGAATAGGTCGTATTGTACCTAGTCACAATCATATCTCGCGTATATGTATCGTTAATAATCGAATACATTTTCCAACACATTTTGTGTTCTATAATCATTGTTTTATGAATTATCTTCATATTACACTAGTCCCTCTTTTTTTAGGAACTCATCTCAAGAACAAGATATCTTCTTTATACTTTATATACTTCATTGAGTATATGCACGACTAAAACCAAGTACTAGCACATTAGTGCTTGTTCATAGCACTTTCAATACACACGTATTAGATTCAAGTATGTCTTAGAGTTGTTCATTCTCTATCTAGTTCCACATTCCAATTCTTTGGTTATTCATACCATATATCAAGTCATCAACAAGCCACATTTTATCAAGTAGCTATATGCAAGATTTGCACATACACACCAAGGATAGTTCTAACACGTTAGTGCTTGTTCATAGCACTTTCAAGTTCATTACCATACACACGTATTGGTTTCAAGACATGAACAAGAGTTCTTCCTTTTATACTTAAGTTCATACTCCAATTCTTTGGATGTTCAAGTTAAGGATCTTGTCCTGATACTTCTAGTGTTCTATAACACTTACAAGATTACTACCATATATCAAGTATTGGTTTCAAGGCATGTACAAGATTTTATCATCTTACATTCAAGTTCTCAATCCAATTCTTTGGATGTTCGAGCATGTACAAGAGTTAATTGTATTATACTTAAGTTATCATTACAATCTTTGGATATTCAAGTCATGTACAAGAGTTAAGTGTCTTATACTTCAAGTTCAAGCTAAGTAGATGAGTTATACATCTCATACTTACAAATTCATCATCCTATACTTTCGATGTTCAAGCTCAAGACATTGTTCTAGTGCCCCTAAGGTACACAAACATTAGTTTTAAGACACATATAACACATTAGTGCTTGTTCATAGCACTTTCAAGACATATAAATGAGTTCTTACTTTGATATTCAAGTTCTCATTTTAATTTAATGAGTAATCATGTTCAAGACCAAGTTCTGATGCCCCTAAGGTGTCACAACACTTACTAAGACGTCTTATATTAAGGCTATATACCTTAATTAGGGTTATTTCTAGCTTAATCAAACTTTATTTAAGACTTTTGTTCATCAGGGTAGGTTTTCGGCCGCGCAAAAGCATATGGGCGGTCGCCCAAAACAAGACATTTCAAGAGTAAAATCTTCCAGAAAGATGGGCGGTCGCCTGGCCAAACATGGGCGGTCGCCCAAGGTACTAAAACTCGAAATTTTATTTCTTTCAAGCAATTTATTATTTCACCGTCCCACAAGTAGGAGTATAAACTTATGAACAATCAAGTGGGATTTTTTAACATACCCGAACACTTATTTCAAGTTCAATTCATTTCTTTTACTGTCCCACAAATAATAGGATAATTTTCTTTTATTCCATTTAAATATTTCACCGTCCCAAAAGTATAAGTATAATTTTCTAATATACTAATATACTCATTTAAGGATACTTTCATTCATTTCACCGTCCCACAAGTATAAGTATAATTTTCTAATATACTTGTATAAACATTTAATAAAGTTAATATTTCACCGTCTCACGAATAGGAGTATAAATTTCTAATATACTTGCAAACCCATTTAGCATTTAGGATCATGTTCTCTGTACCTAGTATAGAAATACTCCCTTCGTCCCAATTTAACAAGTATCACAAAACTCATTCAAATCACGAAATTAACAAGCACAAGTATCAAGAATAACATATAGGCATGTTATTACAAGCAAGGGGGAGCTGGTGACTTACCTACTCCGAAATCAAATTCACCCAAACTAATTTCTGTTCGGCAGGAAATGCTCTACTCACCGCCCTGATCATTTATGTGATGTCGGATTTTCGAACAGATGCATAATTAAGCAAGAGGAGTCGAGAATATGGTAAACCCTAACTTTTCTCTCTGAGACAGAGAGAATGTACGAGAAGCAATTTGGGGGAAACATGATCTGAGAAAGGCAAACCATAAGTTTATCCTTTTCAAGTTTTCAAGAATTGCAACTGTAACGCCCATCCTTAATCTCGTTAAATATTTGACTTATTTGTTAAATTTTTTGACTTGCTTGTTAAATTCTTGGCTAGCATATTTATATGCTATTTTATTTGAGTTAATTATTTAACTGTGTTAGAAAGTTAAGGTGGTTAAATGTCAAAGTTGAAAGTTTAGGGGCCTTTTTGTCAAAGTTAGAACTTGAGGGTCCTAAGTGTAATTCTCAAAACTTGCAAGTATATATAGTATGTTGCCTTCTCTGAGAAAGGCAACATCTCAAATATTCTCGTACTCTCCTTCTGTTCCAAAAGCCAAGTTTAGGATTCTTTCTATTCTCGACTCCTCGCGATTAATTATTCCTCTGTTCGTGATTCTGGTCCCGGATAAATATTCGTGGCGTTGAATAGAGCGTTTCCTGCCGAACAGAAATTAATTTGGGTCAACTTGATTTCGGACTAGGTAAGTTATTGACTCCCCCTTACTTGTAATAACATGCATATATGTTATTCCGCTATTTGTTCTTGTTAAAATTGTGTTTTGGGCAATTTTCGTGATACTAGTAAATTTGAGACGAAGGGAGTATTTCGTACAGAGAACCAAAAACATGAACCTAAATCTAATGGGTTTGCAAATTGTTAAATTATACTCCTATTCGTGAGACGGTAAAATAGTAACTGGATTTAAATATTATTAGAAAAATTGTACCATTATTTGTGGTACGGGGAAATGAATGGAAGTATCTCTAAATTGATATATTAGTATAATATAAAATTGTACTTATACTTTTGGGGACGGTGAAATATTAAATTGGAATAAAAGGAAATTGTCCTATTATTTATGGGACGGTAAAAGAAATGAATTGAGCCTGAAATAATGTTTTGGGTATTGCCTAAGAGTTAATAAAAGTTACTCCTACGCTTGGGACGGGAAATTTCTTAACCTGGGAAAGAAATGAAAATTTAGCATTTTGGTACCTTGTGCGACCGCACAAAAATACTTGGGCGACCGCCCATCTTTCTGAAAGATTTTTCAAAGAAATTGACATGCTTGTGTGCGACCGCACAGGCCATTTTAGGCGACCGCACAGTTACCTGAAAAACAAAATGTTGTTTAAAGTTTGTATAAGTTGGAAGTAACTCTAGTTAAGGTATATAACCTTAGTATAAGATGTCCTAGCAAGTGTTGTGACACCTTAGGGGCATCAGAACTTGGTCTTAAACATGAATACTCATTTAATTAAAATGAGAATTTAGTCTTGTACATGAACACTTATAGAACTCAAATGAGAACTTGAGTATAAAAGGAAGAACTCTTCTATATGTCTTGAAAGTGCTATGAACAAGCACTTATGTGTTATGCTTGTCTTGAAGCCAATGATTGTGCACCTTAGGGGCATTAAAACAATGACTTGAGATTGAATATCCTATGTAGGGGATTAAGAACTTGTAAGTATGAGTTGTATAGCTCATTGACTTAATTTGAATTCGAAGTATTCTTGGTCTAGGTTTAGGGTACTACCCTAGATGGCCTAGATGAGTTTGTAGAACACTCTAGTACTGAAAAATAGTCCCTTTGTGAACAAATGAAAGGTGGACTTGAATCATAATTAAATGATAACTTGAGTATAAGAGTAGTAACTCTTTTATGTGTCTTGAAGTTAATGTTTGTGTTCCTTAGGGGTACCAACTAATGTTTTGAGTTTGAATGTCTTGAATGTCTTAAGATGAGATAGTAACTTGAAGTATAAGACAATAAAATCTCGTACATGACTTGAACATCCAAATAATTGGATTAAGACTTGAATATAAGATTATAAAATCTTGTACGTGCCTTGACACCAATATAGGTGTATGGTAATAAACTTGAAAGAGTCTTGATGTGTATATGCGAATCTTGCATATATTTACTTGATAGAATGTGGCTTCTTGATTGATTGGTATATGGTATGAAAAACCAAAGAATTGGGTTATGGAACTAGATAGAGAATGATTAACTCTACTACATACTTGAACTTGATACGTGTATATTGGAAGTGCTATAAATAAGCACTAAAGTGTAAATGATTTAGTTTTTAATCGTGTATATACTCAATGAAGTATATAAAATCTAAAGAAGATATCTTGTCTTGAAATGGGTTCCTAAAGAAAATAGGGACTAGTGTAATATGAAGATAATTCATATAATCGTGAATACTACGATTTAAGTAATAAGAATAACTACAGAACACAATATGTGTTAGAAAATGTATTCGATTACTAACGATACATATACGTGAGATATGACTGTGATTAGGTATGATGTGACCTATTCTACTACGTGTTTAGAGTCTAAGGTATTGGGCTCTATTTGATAGTAAGGGTATCGTGATAGACACTTTAATGTGTTAAACGTGATATGAATATGTACGTGCAAACTTGGCATGTGACAAAGTGATATAGAATGATATACCCTACTACTTATTTGAGGTCTGTTATTAATAGACTCTAACTTGGATTGATCGTGTTACATGGACACTTATGTGCCATAGTTAAACTTGATTGGTATTCGCAATAATTGAGTACGTGTACTTATATTCTCGTGAGCACATGATACATAATTACATGGTGCATATTCTCGTGAGCACATGATACATGATTACATGGTGCATAAAGAATAGTCCACTAATAAGGGACTGAGTTATGTTCTCGTAGTTCAAGTAAACATCTACTTGTGCATTCTTGTGTGAGTCCAGCTGGTTCTCCTTGCTTGTTCGAAAATATATAGGTTCACGCTTGTCGCGAGAGCTGGGGTTTAAGTGACAATCGGGTCCCTATGTATTTCCGCCTGACCCCTTACTACCGGCCATAGTAAGGGCATAGCTTCCTTGGTTAGAGCAATAAGCCTGACCTAAGTTAATGCGATTGTCTTGAACACCACGTGGATCTTGTTCTTGTGGATGACACTGGTTACCAGGTCTTCTTATATACTGCACAGCAGTTCTTGTTCTTCTTCTTGGTTGTCCTCAGCTAGAAAAGCATCGACAACAAATGGTATTCTTGGGAGGAATAAGGAAGGATTCAGGTACAAATACGTGATAGGCCTATGTGCATCTTGGTGAGTTGGTTTAGCCTCTCACACTACTTGACTACTTGTTACCTGAACCTTTCTTGAGCTTGATTACTTGTTGGGTTGGCTTAGCCTCTCCTATACTTGTTACTTGATGATACTTGATATATGTTTAGTTGAGTATCTACTTGTATTGCGTGATAACATGACATATAGTTGCATGTTAATAGCTTACTGAGATTTATCTCACCCTTTATTTGTTTAATTGTTTCCCCCCCCAGGAAAACAGGGGATAGTACGCAGTGAGGCTCGACGTAGCTGGGAATTTACTCAGCAGGATATTCTTGTTTGAAGTTAGTGTCCTTTTATATTTTGGTAAGGACGATCTTGTATGAGTTAATAAACTCTGGGCTTGTATTGGGGTAGTATTTGTTGTCCCTAGACAGTTCTTGATGCCAGCTTATTTGCTAGGCATGTCTTCCGCTGTATGTAACCTTGTTTGGTTTTAATTTTTTTGGTCTAGAACTCGTGTGAGCTATCTTAGCTCCCTATTCTTGAGTATATATGTCATGTCAGTTTTGTTTTTAACAGGTATTGTTCCTGTTTCCCGTTAGTTTCTTATTTCTTGTTTCTTGTTAGTTACGCGCACCAGGTTCGAGGTTCTATTAGGGAATCCCGGGACTTGGGGCGTGTCAGTGTGGTATCAGAGCTATGGTTTAGCTCTTAGCCTGGATAGGGTCTATGGCCTAGGTTGGGTTAGTCTTGAGTGTGTTTTCGACGCCGAGTGCTTCGTTACTTGTTGTCATACCAGGCATAGGACTGGTGTTGATAGTGTTGATCCAATTGGATTAGATAGTTTAAGAATCGAGAGCGCGAGTCTTTAAAGACTTAGGCGTATCTATCTTGTCTAGTGGACATTGTTTCGTGCTATATATGCATGCTTGTCCTTATCTCGTGAATTACGTGGAAGTGTATTCTCTAGTAAGAGACTACGTGTTGATATTGTTATTAGTAAGAGCTTGATAGAAGGGTGGGTGATAACACCCTATACATTCTATGTTAACTTGGTCATGTTACCTAGATGGGACATTAATGTGATACGTGTTATGGCTTGGCTCTTACGTGTCATGACTTGACTTTCTATGTGTTAGGTCATTCTTGTTTACCACAATAGATGGTAATTATTTCTATGCTAGTATGCTTGACTATATATGTGAGCATGATAGATTTATGCATAACCTTTATGTTCTGCATTGAGAGTCTAGAAAGGGTTCTTGAGATTGTACTGGGTATTTAACCTATGTGATTGATAGTGGAATTTCTAAACCAAACCAGATGGATGTATCCATTCTTGATGAGAAACTTGGGTTATCTTGAGTGGTTACAGTGCAAATACAGTGCTGACACCTGGATTAATGTTCTTGACCTCGATTGAGTTAAACGAGTTGAAGATTCAACTTGAGAATTTCTTGATAGAGGATATATCTACCTTGTAGTGGATGTCTGAAGTAAGTATCTGTGTTGACCTATAAGTGGAAACAACCAAGGTACGCGTGTTCTTGAGATTTTCTTGATCTTGTTAGAGATTCATGAATGAATTTCGAAGGCAGCTCCATTGTTAACTATTTGACACCGAGAGCTACATCTTTTGATGGATTGTCTTGATGGATTGATATATGTAAAGTCAGTTTTGAATATTGAAACGATGGATAACCACGACTTCAGTATCTGAGATTGCCTAGTGGATTTGACTAGTATTACAGTGATCTGGAGGATATGACCGGTTCTATGATTTCTAGTGGATATGTCAAGTTTCACCAATATAGTGGATTGACTAATCGAGTCTGTTTGACTTTATGTGTTTCGATGTTATAATTGATACATCTTGATTGCATGAAATATTTATGAGTATATGTGTATATTCTTGATGCTCTTGAGTTCTATTTGTTGATTATATATGTTATAATCTTGATTAGTAAAATTCGAGGACGAATTTTCTTTAAGGTGGGGAGGATGTAACGCCCATCCTTAATCTCGTTAAATATTTGACTTATTTGTTAAATTTTTGACTTGCTTGTTAAATTCTTGGCTAGCATATTTATATGCTATTTTATTTGAGTTAATTATTTAACTGCGTTAGAAAGTTAAGGTGGTTAAATGTCAAAGTTGAAAGTTTAGGGGCCTTTTTGTCAAAGTTAGAACTTGAGGGTCCTAATTGTAATTCTCGAAACTTGCAAGTATATATAGTATGTTGCCTTCTCTGAGAAAGGCAACATCTCAAATATTCTCGTACTCTCCTTCTGTTCCAAAAGCCAAGTTTAGGATTCTTTCTATTCTCGACTCCTCGCGATTAATTATTCCTCTGTTCGTGATTCTGGTCCCGGATAAATATTCGTGGCGTTGAATAGAGCGTTTCCTGCCGAACAGAAATTAATTTGGGTCAACTTGATTTCGGACTAGGTAAGTTATTGACTCCCCCTTACTTGTAATAACATGCATATATGTTATTCCCGCTATTTGTTCTTGTTAAAATTGTGTTTTGGGCAATTTTCGTGATACTAGTAAATTTGGGACGAAGGGAGTATTTCGTACAGAGAACCAAGAACATGAACCTAAATCTAATGCGTTTGCAAATTGTTAAATTATACTCCTATTCGTGAGACGGTAAAATAGTAACTGGATTTAAATATTATTAGAAAAATTGTACCATTATTTGTGGTACGGGGAAATGAATGGAAGTATCTCTAAATGGGTATATTAGTATAATATAAAATTGTACTTATACTTTTGGGGATGGTGAAATATTAAATTGGAATAAAAGGAAATTGTCCTATTATTTATGAGACGGTAAAAGAAATGAATTGAGCCTGAAATAATGTTTTGGGTATTGCCTAAGAGTTAATAAAAGTTACTCCTACGCTTGGGACGGGAAATTTCTTAACCTGGGAAAGAAATGAAAATTTAGCATTTTGGTACCTTGTGCGACCGCACAAAAATACTTGGGCGACCGCCCATCTTTCTGAAAGGTTTTTCAAAGGAATTGACATGCTTGTGTGCGACCGCACAGGCCATTTTAGGCGACCGCACAGTTACCTGAAAAACAAAATGTTGTTTAAAGTTTGTATAAGTTGGAAGTAACTCTAGTTAAGGTATATAACCTTAGTATAAGATGTCCTAGCAAGTGTTGTGACACCTTAGGGGCATCAGAACTTGGTCTTAAATATGAATACTCATTTAATTAAAATGAGAATTTAGTCTTGTACATGAACACTTATAGAACTCAAATGAGAACTTGAGTATAAAAGGAAGAACTCTTTTATATGTCTTGAAAGTGCTATGAACAAGCACTTATGTGTTATGCTTGTCTTGAAGCCAATGATTGTGCACCTTAGGGGCATTAAAACAATGACTTGAGATTGAATATCCTATGTAGGGGATTAAGAACTTGTAAGTATGAGTTGTATAGCTCATTGACTTAATTTGAATTCGAAGTATTCTTGGTCTAGGTTTAGGGTACTACCCTAGATGGCCTAGATGAGTTTGTAGAACACTCTAGTACTGAAAAATAGTCCCTTTGTGAACAAATGAAAGGTGGACTTGAATCATAATTAAATGATAACTTGAGTATAAGAGTAGTAACTCTTTTATGTGTCTTGAAGTTAATGTTTGTGTTCCTTAGGGGTACCAACTAATGTTTTGAGTTTGAATGTCTTGAATGTCTTGAATGTCTTAAGATGAGACAGTAACTTGAAGTATAAGACAATAAAATCTCGTACATGACTTGAACATCCAAATAATTGGATTAAGACTTGAATATAAGATTATAAAATCTTGTACGTGCCTTGACACCAATATAGGTGTATGGTAATAAACTTGAAAGAGTCTTGATGTGTATATGCGAATCTTGCATATATTTACTTGATAGAATGTGGCTTCTTGATTGATTGGTACATGGTATGAAAAACCAAAGAATTGGGTTATGGAACTAGATAGAGAATGATTAACTCTACTACATACTTGAACTTGATACGTGTATATTGGAAGTGCTATAAATAAGCACTAAAGTGTAAATGATTTAGTTTTTAATCGTGTATATACTCAATGAAGTATATAAAATATAAAGAAGATATCTTGTCTTGAAATGGGTTCCTAAATAAAATAGGGACTAGTGTAATATGAAGATAATTCATATAATCGTGAATACTACGATTTAAGTAATAAGAATAACTACAGAACACAATATGTGTTAGAAAATGTATTCGATTACTAACGATACATATACGTGAGATATGACTGTGATTAGGTATGATGTGACCTATTCTACTACGTGTTTAGAGTCTAAGGTATTGGGCTCTATTTGATAGTAAGGGTATCGTGATAGACACTTTAATGTGTTAAACGTGATATGAATATGTACGTGCAAACTTGACATGTGACAAAGTGATATAGAATGATATACCCTACTACTTATTTGAGGTCTGTTATTAATAGACTCTAACTTGGATTGATCGTGTTACATGGACAC
The DNA here is from genome assembly GCA_026119855.1 of Campanula takesimana. Taxonomy (NCBI): domain Eukaryota; kingdom Viridiplantae; phylum Streptophyta; class Magnoliopsida; order Asterales; family Campanulaceae; genus Campanula; species Campanula takesimana. Next base: position 1,192,406 of record JAOWBW010000279.1, read on the forward strand.
TTATGTGCCATAGTTAAACTTTATTGGTATTCGCAATAATTGAGTACGTGTACTTATATTCTCGTGAGCACATGATACATAATTACATGGTGCATATTCTCGTGAGCACATGATACATGATTACATGGTGCATAAAGAATAGTCCACTAATAAGGGACTGAGTTCTGTTCTCGTAGTTCAAGTAAACATCTACTTGTGCATTCTTGTGTGAGTCCAGCTGGTTCTCCTTGCTTGTTCGAAAATATATAGGTTCACGCTTGTCGCGAGAGCTGGGGTTTAAGTGACAATCGGGTCCCTATGTATTTCCGCCTGACCCCTTACTACCGGCCATAGTAAGGGCATAGCTTCCTTGGTTAGAGCAATAAGCCTGACCTAAGTGAATGCGATTGTCTTGAACACCACGTGGATCTTGTTCTTGTGGATGACACTGGTTACCAGGTCTTCTTATATACTGCACAGCAGTTCTTGTTCTTCTTCTTGGTTGTCCTCAGCTAGAAAAGCATCGACAACAAATGGTATTCTTGGGAGGAATAAGGAAGGATTCAGGTACAAATGCGTGATAGGCCTATGTGCATCTTGGTGAGTTGGTTTAGCCTCTCACACTACTTGACTACTTGTTACCTGAACCTTTCTTGAGCTTGATTACTTGTTGGGTTGGCTTAGCCTCTCCTATACTTGTTACTTGATGATACTTGATATATGTTTAGTTGAGTATCTACTTGTATTGCATGATAACATGACATATAGTTGCATGTTAATAGCTTACTGAGATTTATCTCACCCTTTATTTGTTTAATTGTTTCCCCCCCCCCCAGGAAAACAGGGGATAGTACGCAGTGAGGCTCGACTTAGCTGGGAATTTACTCAGCAGGATATTCTTGTTTAAAGTTAGTGTCCTTTTATATTTTGGTAAGGACGATCTTGTATGAGTTAATAAACTCTGGGCTTGTATTGGGGTAGTATTTGTTGTCCCTAGACAGTTCTTGATGCCAGCTTATTTGCTAGGCATGTCTTCCGCTGTATCTAACCTTGTTTGGTTTTAATTTTCTTGGTCTAGAACTCGTGTGAGCTATCTTAGCTCCCTATTCTTGAGTATATATGTCATGTCAGTTTTGTTTTTAACAGGTATTGTTCCTGTTTCCCGTTAGTTTCTTATTTCTTGTTTCTTGTTAGTTACGCGCACCAGGTTCGAGGTTCTATTAGGGAATCCCGGGACTTGGGGCGTGTCAGCAACTAGGCCTCTAAGTTTCATTTTTAACAAAAAGCCCCTTAAAGTTTTAATTTGAGCATTTTAGCCCCTAAAATTTAATTTTCACAAATGACCCTAATGTTCCAAATTTGAACACTTAGGACCTAAACTTGCTCAATTAGTTAAATAATTAACTCAAATAAAATAGCATATAATTATGCAAGTCAAGAATTTAACAGAAATTAGGACGGGCGTTACATACCCAACGGATGACCTTCGGGATACGTTGGAAAGTCATGATTATGAGAACCATGCTTCACAACGTAACCCCATAACCCATCACCCATTTCTTTGGCCCGGATTTCAAAATTGCACCCAATCTTCTTCGACTAGTCAACCTCACATCCTTAGTTTTTCCGGACCTGTACTTGCCACCAAAATGGCATACAATCTTCGCGTAGCCTAGGATCTTGCCACTTGTGTTCCTCGAATCTCCTATAGAAAGGGTTATATTTTGACGGGCCGCGATATCCCGTACGTGTTTAAGAAGCTCATCCCTATTTGAAAATAATAGGGATGTATCGAATTGATCACTGACATCCGGTCCCTACAAATTGTATTACCATCAATTAGAAAATTGTAAATAAAAAACAGGCAGTAAGACATTTCGTGTACGTTTACACGAAATGTTAAGAACCATTTCGTGTATGTTTATACGAGCTTGTTTTGCACATCTCGTGTAAACCTACACGACCTAATCGCACTATATCTCGTATACGTTCATACGAGTTAGTACATTACCACTCGTGTAAGAACACACGACATAATAGAATATAACTCGTATGATCTTACACGAAATAAAGTAATATCAGAATTTAAAAATCCAATCTTGAAAAACAATTTAGTTTCAAGATTGGATTTTTATTGTGATTTTGATCATAAAACCAAATATAACTTTAAAAACTTACTTCATTGCAGCTTGGATTTTGATTTTGATGTGGAGAATTTGGTGGCAAACCTTCTTCTTCAAAATATATTCTACAAGATCAAGATCAATATGATCATAAAGACTTGGAGAATGTTGTGGAGAATCCATAATATGGTGTTAGATGATTTGAGAATTAATGATAATAATGGGTATAAATTGATGGGTGTTAACAATGGGTGTTAGAGGTAGGGTTTATGGGGGGTTTAAGTTTTCTTGGTGTATCTCGTGTATTGGTGCATGGGTGTTAACAATGGGTGTTAGAGGTAGGGTTTATGGGGGGTTTAAGTGTTCTGGGTGTATCTCGTGTGTATATACACGAGACACTATGGTACATTTCGTATAAATTTATACGAAATGGTTTTGTTTCTGGTATTGATCTCGTATGAACAATACACGAGATATAATGTCTTAACTCGTGTATAGTTCATACGAAATGTCTTACTACATGTCGTGTATGCCCACACGAAACACCTTATCAAAAAGAAAAATTTAATTATAAATAAATGTGGTAGGTTATATGATATTGTGTGATGTTGGTTCATTCATATATGTAATCATTGTTTGTTTTCCAACTTATTATAACAAGAAATATATAATCTTGATTAACAAATATGATAATTTCAAATATATAATTTTTAGTAAGTGGTATTCCTCTAATGTACAACTTATCATTAACCTCGTTTGGCAAATCATCGAAACAACTTAACTCGTTATATAAAATGTTTAATTAACTCATTATATATAATCTTGATTAGAAATATAACACCATAATACATTAATTTAACATAGTATATGCACATCATAACATCGTTTGTTAATTGATAAATAAAGTGGTATCACTTTAACCTAATAAATGTGATAGGTTATATATGATATTGTATGATGCATTATAACATGTTTAATTACCTCTTTAAATATAATCTTGATTAGAAACATAACACCACAATCATTTGTTAGGGGATTATATGTAACGACCCGAGCCCGCAGACCCGACCCGCCACATAGGTACCATACACTATCCCACCAAGCATCTCCTCAATTGGGTCAACCACAGCCCATCACAGGCTTCCAAAAGTCCAATGGATGATTTGATGCTTAGTAGGAGTGTATGGGCCTTCTATATAGCACTCTCAGTTCCCACATATTTCCGATGTGGGATGGGGGATATCACATTATAAATAAAGTGGTATCACTTAAAATGTGATAGGTTATATGATATTGTATGATCCAATATGACGTTTGTTACTTGTCATGTCTAAGTGTACAAATTTTGCTCAATTAACAACACAATTCAATAATTTAACATAGCATATGCGTATCATTAACATCGTGTTGCAAATCATCGAAGAACACCTTCATTTTGACATGTCGCATGAATATACACGAGCATAGGGCTTTATATCGTGTGCTTTAATACGACATGTGTGACAACATGTCGTATGAACTTACACGACCTATTCATATGCATTTCGTGTATGTTTGTGTGACATAGTATAGTATATTTCGTATAAATTCACACGACTGGACATTTTATACAATTGTTTTATCCCGTGTATTAGTACACGACATGAAGCCTTCAAGTCGTCCTTTTGCACACGACACGCGAAGGGTAGTTTTGCCATTATTGGTGCCTTGTATGTAGTATGCCTTGTATATAGAATTTACCTTTTAGATGTCCCATATTTATGGTTATCTATCCAAAATGTTCAATATTCTTTTTCCTCATCACTCACAACAACTGTCCACTAAATCATTTTCTCTCTTTTTCTCTCTCACAACACATACTTTATTCTTATTAATTTCCAAAAAAAAAAAGCTTCCATATTTTTTCACAGTCGACCTACTGACTTCTTCCCCACGCCCGCCATAGCACTCACCGCCTCTCATAGCCTTCACTTTTAAAGACAGCACACTTCAATCCACCCGCCCAACTCCTCCACAAGCACTCTCTTCAGGTATGGCGCCCTCTCTCTCTCTATTAATCTTTTTATTTCAGCTCTAAAACTTAGGGCATGCTAATTTCGTTTACTTCTTCTTCGTTTTAATTTTGCACGCGTTGGGGGTAAAGTTTCTTCGCATTTTATTGATTTTCTTTGCATTGATCTTCGGGGAGTGTACATTGATAATGTTCATACGAAATTGGAGTATGTTATATCAAGTAGATGCCCCAGTTGATTTCTTCTGACTCGTCTGCAAAGCTTTACTTTCTTTAGCTTGTTTGGATCATTGTAAAATACTCCCTCCGTCCCAATCATTTGTCATTTTTCATTGTCCCAAAAAGTTCTTCTCATTTCTATAATCGGGCCTTAAAAATGCATAAACAAACATGGCTATCGAAGCAAGTGCTCATATTCTTAAAAATTTTGAATAGTCTGATGCGAGGATCATTTTGGGACGGAGGGAGTAATTGATTTTCTTTATGTTAAATTGCTTAGCTCACCGAAGGTTTCACTGAAATAGGGTTTATAAGGTACTCATTGTGATTTGTTGTTATAGTATTGGATGGGCAGTGTAGGGGTATCCTTTAATTTTTTATTTTTATTTTTATTGGTTGCTTGAGTCTTATTTTGCGAATGTAGCATACGTATGATAGCTACCCTGAATAAAATTATGTGTTCTACTGTTTTTTTTTTTTTTTTTTTTACAACTTTGGATTTTGTGAGTGATGGCTTCATATAGTTTAGTAAATTTTATCTTTCGTTTGTATGTTTTACATATGCAGCTCTTTGACAGAGTATCTCCTATCTACTGGTCGGGGAGTTGTGTTGTTTATCTACCTTCAGAAATTGAGATTTTGGAGTCATTATGAGCGGAAATTCAGAAAACGAAACAAATGTTTCATCAAGTCCAGGTGAAACACCAGAGGTTCAAGTTGAACCAATTCGATTGCCTACTGTTGAAGAAGTACGAGGTCAAGATATTTGGAATAATTGTGCCGTTCGCAGTGTTACTAGCGGCATCATGGGTTTGTATCGCTATTTTCACTGAACTGATACTATTTCTTTCTCCTTTAATTAATTATGGAAATCAATGTGTTGTGAGTTATTGATTTATTTTTTTAGTACATACTTGAGTTTTAATCTTACATCTTAGTTTTTCTGCTAGAGTTGGAAATGTAGCCAACTAGCTCTTCGAATTTTGATATTACAAGTGGTCGCGACAGACAGACACACATAAGAGGTGTGCACAAGTATATAAAAATTAGTTTCGTAGGGTTCAGGATTCAAAGAAGTTACTACTGTTGTTTTGTAATAAATGTGTTAATATAAACAAATAATCATGGAAAACAAATACTAAAAAAGTCTTCATAATAAATGTTCATACCCAAAAAATCCCATAAATGTTTTTTTGTATTAAGTCCAAAATGAATATATTCATACTACAAAAGTGCAAACTGTCAACTTTTGTTCAACTCAGTTATATGATTTGTTTTATAGACTGAACTATATTTGGTGTAATTATAATTTTTAACCATTAGTGTGGAAGCATCAAAGGCCTTATTACTTAATCCTTGTCTCTCCCTAGATGAGTTTATCCTCGCTCAAACGCAGGACTTTTTGAAAGTATATCGCAAATTCATGAGTTAGCCCCACCTTTTAGCGCTGTGAAAGCAGTTGACTATTGCACAATTCATAAATCCAGATGTGGCTCCACTCCATACTGTGAACAAATTACTTAAGTAATGGTTTTAATCAAGTTATGGGGAAATCCAAACAATTTCTGCCACTGTTCAACATCATTGAAGGCAAAATAGGGCTCCTCAAAGCACAGGGAACGTTCAAATCCAGAGTCCTACTAATGACACTAAAAACACAACTTTTGAAAGCTAATAACGCCAAATGGATTTCCCACCTGTTGACCCTTAAAACAAGAAAAAAAATAAACATCATAGTCTTCATTGAAGTTGGTTGTGGGAACTGATGGAAGGCTCTATTGGATTTGCACTAGAGAATTGAGACTCTACTTAAATTGAATAGCTACTAGACCTCTTAACAACGGGTGAGATGGAAGATCCACTTTGATTTTTTCCTTGACATCGAGCTATGAGTTCCATGGTACGCTTGAACAAGAACCTTATCAGGGTTTGTGCTTCGACAGGAATCTCATTAGGGTTTGTCTATTTTATTAGGTGGGTTTTCGTTGTAATTGTTTTAGTTAAATGGGGTACCTTAGTCTATATATCATTGTTTTTTCTTTTTGTTAACGAAAGAATGACCTGCAATGAAGTATTTGGTGATAATATTTTATATTTGGGACTTTTTGGTTCGAACAATTTTTTGTGTGAATTTTCGGATATGTAGGTTTATTATGAGGATTTTTAGTGTTTTCCCCTAAAAAATATTGGTTAGAGGGAGAAATTAATGAGCGGGAGATCATCAGGTGTAAACTCGCCAAAAGTGTTCAAGACGAATCACCCCTCTCCCTTTGTTTATAGTAAAAATAAGTTTCCTCATTAAAAAAGAAAGAAGAAGAAGATATGGGAAGCTTGGTTGGAAGGTAAAGCAATTTGTATCATCTTGATCCCAGTTACCCTATACAACACTCTGACTAGAATGAACACCAGGGGGGGGGGGGGAAGTTGAGTAAGTTGACTGCGTTCATTGTTATTGTATCTTTCCATGTTTCCTCCACTAGGGGCTCAGTGTTACCCATTTTGGCTTTCCAAGATTTTCTTTAACGCTCTGTGATATTTAATTTTTCTTTTAGACTATTAAATTTTTTGATAACTGTATTTTTCTTACTCATTAAGCATTCTTAAAGTTTTGTGCTGTTAGTGATGGTGTTGCTTCAATTTTTGAAAATTTTATCTTCTATTTAGTGTCACGGTCTAGATAAGCTAAGTGCTTGTTTGGTATGAATGAGTTTTGATTTTATTGTATGCATTTTCTCTATAATGGGATGAGTTTTGTACTAAAATGACATAGAATGAAGGGTCATTCTTGCGTACCAAACAAACAGTACGAGGTTCTTTAATTTTTTGTTAATGAATACTCCATGTCTTTACTTTTGGTTATTCATCCATGTTAAATACTTATTCATTTCTTTCATTTCTATTAGCAACAAGGGTATGCGCAAATATGTTTGGGTTAAAATTCCATTTAGGATTTGTTTGCTGATATGTATGTGGAATATTATGTAGGAGGTGGGCTTGGGTTGGCAATGGGTTTGTTCCTAGGGGCATTGGACAATCCTATAATGAGGGAAGAGATGACTGGAAGGCAGCTATTTATGTATACAGCAAGGCAGATGGGTAGTAGGAGCTGGGGTTCCTGCAAAGCCTTTGCTGTTATGGGATTTGTTTTCTCAGCTGCTGAATGTGTTGTTGAAAAGGTACTTCTGCCGGCCTTGATTACGTTTTTGTTCCCATTCTTTTCTTTCCTTTTTTTGATTTCTTTATGATTGTTAAGGAGGTTTTTATTTAATTTTATATTTATGTTATTATTGGGGTGGGAGAGGATGAAGGCAGCGGGAAGCGAAGACTTTGAGAATTCAACAAGAAGGGCTTGTACCTCGAACTTGGTACTCCCTCCGGCCCGGAATGTTAGTCACTTTTTTTAAGTGGTTAACCCGATTGAACTTTGACGAAAGATTTGGAAAAAATAATTATCGTAACGAAATTCAAAAAAATTGTTGACGATTAACAAGTTTTAGAGCTTCATTGGGATAATTATTTTGCTTAAATCTTGTGTCAAAGTTTAATCAAATTAACCATTAGAAAAGTGGGACTATTATTCCGGGAAGAAGGTATTATCATTCATGGAAAACAATTACCATTGGGGCTAGATCCATATAATTAAGTTACTTCGTCATTCCCAAATTAAATTTCCTAATTTCCATATTGGAATTCGCCAAAATAAATGTCTTATTTCTATTCAGGATTGATATATAATTTGGTCCATGAACTTTACTTCTTTTTTAAAATTGGTGCTAGTTGTTTAACATTTTCTAAAATGGTCCTCGAACTTGACTTCGTTGCCAATAAAGCATCCCTTGACTAATATCTGTTAGTTTTTCTGATAGTAATGAATCAAAATGACAACAGTGCCCTTGGGAGGATGATGTGGACAATTATTTTATAAAGGGAAAAAAAAGAAGAAAAAGAAAAGTAAAAGCAATTACCTGGAAACAATGTGAACAGGGAAGACTTAGTAACCAAAACGATGATAATGACTCTCTCTCTCCCTCTACAGTTGAATCCTTAACCGCAAAAAATTAATGCGTTATTCTCCACTCGTAATTCAACAAGAATTCTTTTTCAGTCCCCCCCCCCCCCCTTTTCTTTATACTAGTTTTTTCTTGTTATCTTTGATGATCAAATTATTGATTTCGGAGTTTGAAGGTCTTTGGACCCAACTTAAAGTTTATCCAGATACACTTACTCTTGGACTTGATTAGTTGTATGGGTTATCTTCACCTCCCCCCCTCCCCCAAGAAAAGTAGTGATCTTTAGTGACTTTGTTGTACTGGTTGAGTTAATTTTTGGAAGCTTTGTTAAATTGGGGAAATTATTTCCTTAATAAATCCTAACCTACTTCTCAATTGATTGAGCTTCACTGGTTTTGAAGTTTTAGTATTTTTGAAGTTACTGCCAGATGAAAATGCGGTGCTTTGGAGTATATCGATTTGGTCACAGAATTGATCTAACACGGGAATGTGTTTTGCATTGATTCTAATTCGATCGAGAGCACAAAAAGTTAAACAGGAGGTGCACTGTGTCCGTGCATACCTGCGTTTTTTTTCCCTGCTGTGGGTTTGACTTTGAAATGGTCGGAAATTATTTTCTTTTGCGCTTGGGGGGGGGGGGGGCAGGAGTATTGGATGCTTTGTTGGCCTAAATGTCAACTTCAAGGACCATTTTAGGAAATGTCAAACATCTAACGCCAATTTAGGTAAAGAAGTAGAGTTCAGGGACCAAAGTGTTTATTAATCCTTCTTTTTAACACTATTTAATCATATTTTTCTAATTATACCCAACATCTTTGTATTAATGTCTTTTTAAAATTGAACAAAGTTACATTGGGAGATGTGGTGTATAACTACTCTTCATCTCCCTCTTTAGCCAAAATCAATTGGAGCTCTACTGAGGTGGGACTTCCAGAAAATAACCAAATATATAACGTTCAAATGTCAACAAAATGAATGGGACTAAAGGACAACTTGGAAGTAAAATACTCCCTCCGTCCCAAAATGATCTTCTCATTTGCCATGTTTCATTGTCCCAAAAAATTCTTCACATTTCTACAACCTAGGCTTAGAAGTGCCCAAACAAAACATGACTAGTGAATCAAGTGTTCATATCGTTAAAAAGTTTGAATAGTCAAATGTGAAGATCATTTTGGGACGGAGGGAGTATTTCTTAATTGTCAAAATTAGAATGTTTAATTTGGAATGGAGGGAGCATCCGCCCCCCAACCCCCCCCCCCCCCCCCCCCCCCCCAAATCTGATTTTGCATTTGTAGAAGAAAACTTATCAGTAAGAAAGGAAAACTGGCATATTATTGTTGGTTAGATTCGTAGCTCTTTTTTTTGTTGGTTTTATTGACTTGGCAAGGTGGTGCAGTTATTCTCTTGTTAGTAGATTATCAGGACATAATTTTTTTTGTTTGTCTCTTGAAAGGCGCGAGCAAAACATGACATCACAAATACGGTTGTTGCGGGCTGTGTTACTGGAGGTGCTATATCTGCGAAGGGTAAGTAGTCATGCTTGACTATTCTTTTATGTATGAAGCGTATAGCTAACCAGGAAACTTGAAATATGAAAACTATTTATGGCTATGTGTATCTGTGGATAAATAACTTTATAACAAGGTGTCTAGGATCCAGAACTTAGTGGTGACGAAAATGATTTTGTAGAAAGAGAAAAAGTAAGTAGAATACGTAATAAGTAATGATAAGAAGAATATGTACATTAATATATGAACTTCAGGAGATGTCTGACTACATTCATAGAAGAATACTGCCATCATAAACTCTCATATTTCCTAGTTGATTAGAAATGCAATCTATGGGTATTGGTTTAACAAAATGTAGTTTATGGAGTACAACATAATCATCATACTGCGAAAACTTACCTACAAAATAGCACAATAATCTGTTCATTTTTTTAATTTTTTAATTTTTAGTTCTTGAGATTTTCATCATACTAAGAGGCGTTAGAGGATGTAGACTTTATAATTTGCCTTAAATATTGAAATTACCTTGTCCAAATTACTTGCGGCAAGCGAGATGAATCCTTGTGCACTATTCAGGTTTGTCCAATGCTGTTCATACACAGGCCATACCTGCTAATAGTTTTGCTTAAAAGAAAAAAGGAAGTAATATTTCTTTGTATTTGGCCAAATAAAGTCCATTCTATTAATGTGTCAGTACTGATGTTTCGTAGTTGAATGTTGGAAGTTAAGTTAGGATATGAGGAAAAAAATGTATTTTTTTATATGAAAACATGTTAACAGAAGGAAAAGTGTTAAATGAAACAAACTTCAACAGATGCGATCCGTCTAATTGGTTTGACTAGTTTAGGGTTGATACAATTTCTTGCGAAAGCATATGGCTATTTCTATCAAATTCCCCTTGGTTTAAATACAAAGTTTTGAAGGAAAATTATGAATTGTGCAATGTGCATCCTGCTGACAAACAAGCTGAGCCCAACATACAACACTTTTTTTTTTTTTTTTGGGTGGTGGTGGTGGTGCGTTCTACACTTAGTGTCGTACAGAACAATTTGCTTACCCTATTTGATGAATGGACTGCTGGGTTCTACTTGACTGAGTCGTACAGAAAAATTCTGTGACAATTTAATCATCCCAGTGAAATCTTGAAAACTGTTGTAAATAAACCATTAAGATTACTATCAATACAAATTTTATACCTTCACTAGGATAATTTATTTGACATTTAGGTTTGGTCACTATTCAATCATTGTGACTATCAAAATTAAATGAGAATATCTTTCTAGGTTGGTTTTCATAAGCCAGACTTTCATAATAATTGATAGGTTTTATGCCCTCGTTATAACACTGGATAATCCATTGAACACCCCTCCAGACACCTGAAAAATCCTTGGCAAAACAATTCCCCTTTTAGCAGGATCCAACACCAAATTGTGATACCCATCTAAAAAGACAATACATTCTCCCATACTGTAATCCCCCTGAACACCTTCAAACTACCTCCGTCCCGGAAGTTAGTCCCACTTTTTTGGTTGTTAACTTGTGTCAACTTTGAGCAATAATTTATGTTAGTTTTAACTGCCCTAATGAAATCTTGAACTTGTTAATCATAGTAGTTACATTGGAGTATCAATAACAAGTTTTAAAATTTCGTTAAGATAGTCAAAACTAATCTAAATTATTACTCAAAAGTTGATTCAAGATAACAACGAAAAAAGTGGGACTAATTTTCCTGGACGGAGGTAGTAGATTGTATTCCAGAGCTGTCTCTTCTGGGACAACCATTTTTTATGCATTATTTTCGTTACGTTTGTTGTGCTGATGGTTCCACTTTTCTATCCCCACTGTTACATTTGTGAAGTTTCTATCTGGCCAGCAAATGAAGTGTTTATGATCTATCTGTTTTTTTGTGTGGAGATGTCGTTATTTTCTTGCCAATTGATTAGTTGAGCCCTCAGTTTCACAAAAGAACATCTGATGAAATACACTATACTCCCTCCGTACAATAATAAATGGATTTAGAGCAATTTTACCTTTGCACAAGCTATGTACAAACAAGTAAACCACAATCCTTAAAAACGTTGACAAGTCAACTGTCGACATTCATTATGGGACATAGGGAGTACTACAAAATGTATAGCAAACACCTCGATAAACCCAGGCTTGCGTATTTAGTGACACTTCTTGTGTTTTTGACATTTTATCTTCTAAAAAAGTGTTTTCGTTTTCATCTATTGCAGCTGGTCCTCAGGCGGCCTGTGTAGGGTGTGCTGGCTTTGCTGCATTTTCAGTAGTAATTGAGAAGTTTTTGGATAGACACACCTGACCTGTAGGTACTTGATCCAACTGAGCCTACTCATTATACGGGCTCATTGATTTTGTACTATTTCGATCCGTATTATATAGTTTTGATATTTAATTTTGTACTATTCATGAGTACTTCGTTTCCTATGGATCTCATTGATTGCAATGTAACAAGTTTTGATCATTGTTAGCTCTGAAATTATCAGATAGGAAAGAAATTGGAGCTATGAATCTGAAGCAGCAGTTCAGTTAACAATAAAATATCGTTACCTTATTTTGTGAAATCTTTTTGTGCTCCTAGCATTGCCCCGGTCTTTTAACATGTCCTGCGCTTGTACTTTCACTTGCATAGCTTGAATTTATGCATTTCTCTCAACACAGTGTCTTGATAAGACACTAGGGAGCACAATGTAATAATAGTGTCCAAAAATTATACTTCCTATGGCGTTTTTTTTTTTTTTTTTTTATATGGTCAATACAGAAGTAAGCTTTGTTCAAATATTAAAGTCACTTTGATCATCTCACTGAAATTTTTAAAAATGTTATTGATAAATTATTAAGTGATTTATTAGCTAACAGTTTTTAAAGTTTCATTATTGGGATGGAAAAAGGGATCCAAGAAAAGACCCGGAGATGAAATATAACTACTCACTCAATCATGCACTGAAATGAAGTTTTTTGGTTGTTGTCTCGGGGGGGGGGGGCTTTTTAACGCAAATTTTTATTAATAAATCTCACGAGAATGGTGTTCCACAATAGCCGGTGGCTCGTTCCAAAATAGAGGATTTAGATAGAGATGTACAATCAAATATAAATTGCTCCTCTCCATGAAAAAGCATAACTCGTTTCGAATAATGGAGCCTAACCTTAAACCAAATCTCTTTTGAACTCCCTTACGAACAATGACCTCGGATGCGCAAATGTTTCTCCAAGAATAACTTGGACACGGCACTACATTGGCCTTCGAAAAATCCCCATATGGATAATATTTGGCGTTGAAGACTCGACAATTAAAAACATTTGGGTTGACAATAAATGTCCAACCAAACATCCAAAGCATCATAACAAAGAAAAATTCAAACAACAGAAAAAGGCTCTCAACAAACAGAGAGAATGCAAAGGCTCTCAACAAACGGAGAGAAGGCAAAGGCTCTCGAGAACGGAGAGAAGGCAAAGGCTCTCGACAAAGGAGAGAAATCATGTAATAATGAGAAAAAAACCGTTGATTGCACTATAAAATCGACGGCGAGAAGAGCAATTGATATGGCCACTACTACCACCCCACCGATCATCGTCAAAGGCATAATCCTCAATGATGTTGCAAAAACGTACCGGATCAGCCTTTCGTCCAGCGGTTCGGATAAATCTAGCAATGAGAACTTCCCCGTTCTGATCTGCGCACAATGAACGAACGTAAACTACGCCGGGGCTTCACCGGCGAAGGCCCTCCGGCGTGAGAGTAAGAATACGGATTGTGTATGAAATGAAGAGAAATCAATTGACTATAGTTTAGAGCCAAAAGAGTTCATTACCCGTTTCCTGTATAGAGGACCTGTTTATATAGGCATGGGTGAATGAGTCCTGACTTGTCAAGTAAGCCAGAATGCTCGTGTTGATCTAGGACTCGTATTCCTTGGAGATAGACTCCTGATAAGGATGATTGATATCCGGATAGTATTGTAGTAGAGATATCCTTGTTTAGATAAGGATCCTTTGCATTTGTGTGTTACTCGAATTGTTATATAAGCCTCCCGATATATTTGGGAGGTAGTATCATTAATGGGCTGGCCCGTCATCTATCTCGGCTTCGTTATAGAAACCTAGCTAGGGATAAGGCCCTCCGACATCTCGGCCTCGGTAACACCGGCGTTCCCGGCCCACGGGCTGCTGAGATATGTCGGTCTATAAGATCTTGGGCCCCTTGATATGGGCCTCTTGGTGTGTGAGCCCAGAGTCTATGGGTCCCATTTAACCAAGTTGGTTTATGTTGCTCAGTGGCCCCCGAGTTTCTATCTCGGCATGTCGGGTAGGAACTAATAATATTTATGACATCCTTGTATTACACCACCTTTATTTATTGTTGATTTGATAGTCAGCCGCCAAATCCTTATTCCTTTAGATATTCTGAAACCCCTTTTTGATGTGCTCCAGGTGAAATCATTATCCTTCTTGGGAAGTGACTACTTCATTAATTGCGCCCCAATAATGATCATTATAAATGCTCCACCTTCCCATATCCAGGTGACTTATAAAAAAGAGAACCCTTGGTATTCTATTTTCCAAAGATCGTTTCCTCTTCTTCTGTCAAGATCCTTCAAGAACTTTCAAGATGGCCCCAAAAAGAACGTACGACGACGCGTTCCCTGAAGAAGTGGATTCAGATGAAGAGAACCAAGCTAGAGATTCAGGTTCATCAAGCAGCGGTGTTCTATGTTTCCTTCGAAGCACCGTTTATTTCTCCCGGCGGAGGAGTCACCGTCCGACAGCAACGAAGAATTTTCAGAGCCAGACCCAATCTTCAGCGAGAATGAGTTTTCCGATGATGATGATTGTAGCGAACATGATGGTGAAGACCATGATGAAGATAAGGATGAGGGTGATGATGAAGACGAGGATGAGGATGCGGACGTCAGAGATGGCATTGATGTTGATGATCAAGGATATGAAGGGGATGAAGAATGGGAGGAAGAAGATCAAGACCAAGATCAAGATCGTGATCTTTATTAGGACCCAGTAACTCTTCCTTTTGCTTTCGTAAAGGTCAGGCCCCCGGCCTTGTTGTGGGGGTCCCTTTTGTTTGTCTATAATGAAACTTTAGATTTTCAATCGTTGTTTCGTCAGGGATTTTCATCTGTGTAATACTTCTAGTGACTTCTGATTCACTGTACTCTTGTGATCTTGATTTATGACTTCATTAATGCAACCTGCTTCATAATGTCGTTTTAACCTAATGTCGATCGTCTGGTCTTTCTTAACATGTCGGCATGGAATACACTTGTATTTGATAGCCTTCTCGTAATTTAGTCAAATCTAGTCAAAACTGAGATGTCTCTGACACATATGTCGGTCTGTGCTGGCGGCCTTAGGAGAGAGTGTTGTTTCCTAGGTCCATGACGTCACAGACTGGTGATGTCATTTGTGTCAGGTGGCGGAGGGTAAGCGAAGGGACATTTTGCTTTATGGGGAAGCCACTATCCTTGATTGTAGGTAATGATGGTTCAAGAGGATGACGTGTGCAGCCGCCAATTTCCACGAGATTATCACGAGATCTCGAACGGATAAGGGTCAAATTCTCGTGGAATACCGATTGAAATCCCTAAATCCCTTTTTACTTTTTACTTTTTACTGACCTTGTCAAAACCTTCACAACTTCAAGGTTTTCTTCTCCGACGATTCGACTGGCGGCTGTCAAACTTAGCCTGATTCCGGCTAATCATTCAACATTGTTCCGACATTCCATCTTCTTTCTGCTCATTTTCCTCCATTCTCAACCTCAATCACTTAATCAGGTATTCCCCCCCCCTTTTCCCATTTCTAATTTCTTTTGACGTTTCTCTTTTCTACTCTGTCGTGCTTCCATTCTGTCATTAGAATGTCTTTAGATTTTTCGTCATCGATCCGCATGGGATTTCATAGAGTGAATCGTAGGATTTATCGGAGAACAGATGGTCCTTGGTTTCTTCTATCCTTGGATGAGGTTAGGGAATTTCTTGTAATACATAGGGCTTTTAATGGAACGGTAGACTGGCCTAGCAATAGTCGTCGTTTCGATCGTCTTGGAGTGATGAATCCTAATTTAGTAGTCCTTTCCTCCCTGCCTGACCTTCTGAACCATATTTCTTGTTACATTATGTTGGAGGACGAGGTAATCCCCTCGGCTTCTGTGGAAGGGATGAGGGGGTTGATTGCGTCCCTCGTCTCGACTTCTGATGCTAACCCCCTTTATTCCTCTGCAGCTATGTCGGGGGAGAGTACTTCTGAAAGGATAGTAGATCAGTTCAGAGACGATGTTCCTGAAGGGATCCGGGGTCTCGGTCGTAGGAATCTCCGACGAAGGGGAAAAACCGTGGTTCCCAACAAGCCGAAGCAGCCCAAGGCGGGTGATGAGATGATTGAGTATCTACATAATAACTGTAAGATTTCCCGTGATGACTATGACCTGTCGTATGAACCTGCCCCTGTTCTGACCACTGAGGAAGAACTGGCCAATTTTTATTGGAACCACGTAGAAGTAGCTTTTTTCTTCAAACAGTTCCAGCTAGGACTCCGGTTACCTCTTGATCCCTTTATTTGTGAGTTTCTGGAGGATTGGCAAGCCGTTCCTGCCATGCTGGGTGCTAAAGCTAGGTACTTGACTTCTTTTACCGGAGTCTATGCTTTGAGCCGTGTCCGATGGCTTTCTATCAGTTTTTCGAGCCAAGTTTTAATGATACCACCCAGGTCCTGACTATTCGGAGTAAACAAAGGAAACCTAAAATCATCGCTCCAATATCTAGTTCAGTTAGCAAGGTATCAACGTGGAATAACCACGTCATCAAGGTGGAGAGCCGACTTGGGTGGGAGTTCCCCGTGCCGACCAAAGTCCCTAAGGCCCCCGAGACCTGTTACAAGGCTCCATGGAGTGATGCCTTGGTGAGGAGATTGGAGGAGTTCGTTGTTGTTCAGCAACTCAACTGGTCGTCTCTAGAGGCCAATCATGGCTATTATGTTCAAGCAGGAATCATGCCGGGGCCTTGGAGTGATGTGAATGTCATGGTGCCCGTGGCCAGAGGCAATCGCTATCCTGATTGGGTTGTCCACCCCAATTTCGTTTTTATAAGGGACTGCGATGTTTGCCGTACTCAGGACGAGGCTTGTCTGAAAGTTCAAAAAGTTGTTGGATGTAAACTTCTGATCTCTGTGTCTCAGTTTATATTGTGATTCTTCCTTGTTTGGCTTCTAACTCTTGTCTTCGTACTTGACAGATTTGACCATAGAGGAGGAGGGAGAGCTGACTCGTACTTACTCTTCTGACCCCAACAAGCTTTTAAGCAAAAGGAGGCTGAGATCAAAGGCTTTGGGGCGTTCCAAAAGGCATGAAGACATGGGGTCTCGGCAGGAGGTCTTAGCCAACAAGGAGGATGGTCCTCTCCCTACTACTGATGTTGCTGCCGGAGGACGGGATGAGGCACGGGAAAGTGAGGCCGCGGCAACGATGAACGCCTCTATGCCAGATCAGGCTGCAGACACTGTTTTTGAGGATGTAGGGGCGGCAGAGTGCGGTGAGTCCCTTGGTGAGAAAAGGGCTAGAGATGGTGGTGACGAGCTGTTAGAGGAGCCTTCTCCCAAAAGGCATTCCTCTGCTGTTCCACCTACTAAAATTATGTCTGCTCTTTCCTCTGAGGAGATTGATGCCTTGATAGCAGATTTTTTACATGTCCATCCATTGAAAAGCCTCGACGTTACTGCCAGATCTGGCCCGATGCTGAGACTTGGCCGACCAATTTTGGAAAGAGCCTTTGATGCTGATCTCCTACAAGGATTGACTTCTATGCGACCCACCTATGCTCATATGGCTGAACGCAAAGGTCTCCTTATTGCCGAGGTAATAGACTAACTTGCCTGTTTTCTGACTATTCTTTTGATCCTCTAGTTGACATAGGCCTCTTTGTGTAGCTTGCCACCCTTGCCAAACACGAGCGGCGCAATGGTCTGGAGTGGGTAAGAAAATGACCGAACTGGAGGGAAAAGCGACTCGGGCCCAAGTGAAGCTAGGCCAAACTGTGGAGTTAGTCAATAAGGCTTGCGCAGATGCTAGACTTTCCCATGCCGAGAAGGCCAAAGTTGTCGAAGAGACCGGGGCCGAGGTCGAGAAACAGAAGGCAGCTGCAAGGCAGTTTGAGGAAGAGGCCAGGTTGATTCGGGTGGATCTTGAGAAAGAAAGGGAGAGTGCCGCCCTCCTAGCCAAGGAGAAAGAGGAGATGGAGATGAAGTTCCAACAGCTAGAGGAGAGCATTTCGGCGAAGGAAAAGGCCGTTGTACTGACCTTCCAACGCACCGTGATGCCGTCGATCATTGATGAACAGGTAAAAACCACTTATGTCGACGTCTATACACACGCGGCTCGCCAACTCCACATTGATCCCGAAGTTGATGTTCCGGTTGAAAAATTGGCTCGCCTTCTGCTGAATGACGCTTATAGCGTTGAGGCTAGTGCTGCTCATTCCATGATCCCTTATTCTGAGAATACTCTAAGATTAATTGCCCAAGATGATGAGGCTGAGGAGAGGCTGTCCTGGAGTGCTCCTCCGGTGGACCCTAATAATTTTCATGCTCTGGTCGAGCGGTTCAAGGAAGAGTTGGGCTTTGATGAAGAAGAGGATGAACAAGAGAAGCAGGCTCCGTGAACTTAATAAACTTTATCTATTGTGTAGGTCCGGTGTGGCCGTCTGATACAATTTATTTCTTTATGTCCGTGAGCCGGTTTGGCTTGAAATAACTTGTTTTGTTTAGTATTTATATGCCTGGGCCCAGCGTAGTCTGGGGGGGCATAAACACTGTTATTTTCGTTGTTTAAGTATTTGTATGCCTTGGCCCTGCGTTAACTGGGGGCGTAAACACTTGTTATTTGTAGGGATTTATCTACCTCGGTTTGAGGTGTTACTTAACCCTTGTTATCTCTTTGTCATTGTTAATTAGGGGATCTCGGCTTGAGATGCCTAACTCGGTTTGAAATGACGCGAGATCGTAAGGCCAGTTTTGGCTGTCCCCAGCCGTGGTCGTTCACCGTTATGGGCCGTGATGAGCGTTAGAGGCTCGTTTTTGTTAAATTTGAATGGACTAGTTGTCAAAACTAGGCTCAAACTGTTCGTGGAGTTAGATGTCTAGATCTTAATTCAAATTTGAGCGGGCTAGCTGTTAGAACTAGGTTCAAATTGTTAGGAGTCGAGACGTTCTAGCCTTAACTCAAAGAGACCCTGCACGTCATGTGTGCCGTGGTCGTGCTAGTTATTGAAGCTAGGCTTTGAGTGATCAGGCGTAACTGCTCAACTTTGAATGACGATCTCGGCATTGTTAGGTAATGCCTCAACCGTGCTTTAATGTTATGTATCAGTGATACGAACTCCACAGTGTGAAGGAAAAAGAACTTTTATTGATAAACCAAACTAGACAAATGTCTTGAACTAGAAATAGCTAAAAAGACCAAAAATCTAACTAGAAAACTTTAAAAAGATAGGTTCCTCAAGTGTTCGGAATGCCATGGGTGCTTCAGCTCTTTTCCTTCCGGAGTTTTGAGCATGTAGGTCCCTTCTCGGATAACATGAGTAATAATGTAGGGGCCTTCCTAATTCGGAGAGAGCTTATTTTGTTGAGCCTTCAAGTGTGTTAACTCTATCTTTCTGAGCACCCAGTCACCGACTTCAAAAACTCTCTTTTTTACTTTGCTGTCGTGATAGGCCTTGGTTCATTGCTTGTAGTTAATCATTCTAAGCTGAGCGGTCAGCCTTTTTGCCTCAACCGGGTCTAGGTCTAACAGCCGGTTGTATTCATTGACGACCTCGTCGTAATTGGTTACTCTGAAGGTAGGTAAGGCCATCTCGGCTAGCGCCATAGCTTCTGATCCATAAGTTAGTGGAAAGGGAGTCTCCCCAATCGGCCCCCGAGTGGTTGTACGAACTGACCATAGAGCAAGGGGGAGATCGTCCAGCCACTTTCCTTGGCTTCCTTCCAGACTTTTGGTTAGGGATCTTAGTATCAACTTGTTCGCTGCCTCGGCTTGCCCATTACCTTGAGGGTGACTGACTGGTGACTTTTTATGTTTCACTCCTTGCCTGTTTAATTCCTCAGTAAAAGCATCAGAAAACTGGAGCCCGTTGTCGGTCACAATAGAATGAGGTACGTCGAACCGACACCATATGTAGTCATGGATGAAGTTGATGGCGTTTTCTTCTGTAATATTTGCCAGGGGCTTAGCTTCCACCCACTTGGTGAAGTAGTCGACCGCTACAATCACAAACTTGTTGCTCCCTTTGGCCAAGGGAAAAGGCCCAATGATGTCGACCCCCCACATATCGAACGGCCACGTCGGTATAATCAGACTTTGTTCCACCGGTGGTACTCTAGGTAGGTCAGAGAAGCGTTGGCATTTGTCACATTTTTTCACGTAGGCATGGTCATCTTCTCTCAGGTTTGGCCAGTAGTAACCGAGTGTAATCACCTTGTCAGCGAGGGTTCTGGCCCCCGGGTGTCCTCCGTAAACTCCCTCATGTACCTCGGCCAGAAGTTTCTCGGTGTCCTTAGGGGAGACACATCTTAGGAAGGGCCAGGAGAACGACCTACGGTACAAGATATCGTTCCACACTATGTATCTGGCCTTCTTCCTCTTTATCATTTTGGCCGCCAACTCATCATCAGGTAGCTTTCCTTTCTCGATGTAGTCTTTGTATTCTTTAATCCTTGTTCTTTCCTCGTCGTCAAGGATTAGGATTTCCAGCCTCTCGTAAGAAGGTTGGTCGGCGTAGATGACCAAAGGATTGGTTTCTTCTGACGTGGCCATTTTGGATAGCAAGCCGGCCTCTTGGTTGTACTCTCGTCCTACTTGCCTTAGTTCCCAGAATTCCAAGTTTTTAGTCATGTTGAGGACGAGATCCTTATACTTGGTCAGCATGTGGTTCTCGGTGTTGTACTCTCTCTTGACTTGATTCACCACGATTTGGGAGTCACTGTAGGCCACCAGTTTATTTGCACCGAAGAACTTTTCCCTTTCTATTCCCAAGATCAAGGCCTCATACTCTGCTTGGTTGTTTGAAGCTGGAAATTTGAACCTGATGAAGTCACGGGCCTCATGCTCGCCGCCTGGACTTGTTAAATACACTTCAGCTCCACGTCGTCCTCGGGTTGTTGACCCGTCTGTGTATAAAACCCAACAATCACTTGGCAGCTACTCTAGAGGCTCTCTATCCATGGGGAACTTCCTCTTCCTGGTTTCGGCCCGTGTTCACTTGAGAACGCGGTCTCGACTAGGAAGTCCACTAGAGGTTGTGCCAACAATGTCTTCCTCGGCTTGTAAGTTATGTCGAACTCGGTCAGTTCAATGGACCAGTTGAGTAGTCTGCCCGAGCTGTCCATCTTGTGAAGTATCTTTCTGAGCGGCGCGTCGGTATAAACCGTGATGGGGTGAGCGGAAAAATACGCACGCAGCTTTCTGGCCGCTATCACCAAGGCGTATGCTATTTTCTCAGCATTAAAGTATCTGCTCTCGGTATCTGACAAGGCTTTGCTTACATAATAGACCGGCTTCTGAACCCCATTATCTTCTCGTACCAGCACGGCCGCCACGGCTCTGTCTGTTGCTGCAAGGAATACAGAGAGTGTTTCTCCCATAATTGGACTGCTGAGTAGTGGAGGAGAACCCAAGTAACCTTTCAATTGTTGAAACGATGCCGAGCACTCTGGGGTCCAGTCGAAGTCCTTAGTTCCCTTCAAAGCTTTAAAGAATGGAGTGACTTTTCTGCCGACTTGGCGATAAACCTTCCTAGGGCGGCTACCCTTCCATTCAGCCTTTGAACTTCCTTCATACATGTCGGCTCTTTCATGTCGACAAGAGCCTGGATTTTCTCCGGATTTGCCTCAATGCCTCGCTGCGACACCATGAAGCCGAGGAACTTGCCTGCCGTGACCCCGAATACACATTTACTAGGATTGAGCTTCATGTCGTTGGCCTTTAAGTTTTTTATGGTCTCGGTCAAATCTGGGACGTGACTTCCTGACTTGGTCTTGATTACCATGTCGTCGATATAAGCTTCCATGTTCCTGCCGATCTGGGATTTGAACACCTTGTTCACCATCCTCTGGTAAGTTGCGCCGGCATTCTTGAGGCCGAATGCATCATTACATAGTAGTAGATTCCCCCAGCTGCCTGAAATGCTGTCTTCTCGATGTCGTCCACGGCCATCTTGACTTGATGGTAGCCTGAATAGGCATCAAGGAAACTCAGAGTTTGGTGTCCAGCAATTGAATCGACCAGCTTGTCGATCCTTGGAAGAGGGTAGCTATCTTTCGGGCAAGACTTGTTGAGGTCGGTGAAGTCGACACACATCCTCCACCTACCATTCTGCTTTTTAACCATGACGACATTAGCTAGCCATTCGGGGTAGTCGCTTCTCTGATGATACCAGCTTTTAGCAATTTATCTACCTAGACCTCGATTGCTTTTTCTTTATCTGTGGAAAAGGACCTTCGTGCCTGCTTGATTGGTTTGAAAAACTTGTCTACTTCCTGTTTGTGGAGAGCAATGGCTTCTTTAACTCCAACCATGTCCTCCACCTTCCATGAAAACACATCTAGGTTGTTTTTAGCAGGTTGATAAGCTCCTCTCTTTCTTTCGGGGGGAGTTGTTTCCCAATTCGTACCTTCTGTTCCGGGTAGTCGGGGTTGATAATGACCTCGTCTAGCTGGTCAAACTGGTCTTAGCTCAGGACCGTCCCTGAACTCCAGGTTTCCACAATGATTTGTTTGACTTTCTCCTTGTCTTTGCCTTCTAGGCTCAAATTCTCCATATCTAGGAGTCTATCTATCTCGGCATCCATGTGGTTGGGTATTGTTGTTGGTAGTGGTGCCCTAGGCACGTTTAATAAACGTTGTAATTGTTATCATTTATTTCATATCAATAAAGAGATGTTATTATTATTGTTGTTCATGTTTACTTATAATAATCTCCGTCCCTAGTACTTGTTAAGCACTAGTATAAAGGCTAAATGATCATGGGATGATCATGTTAGATTTATGGGTACTTGTTTGGAACAAGGTACTGGACATGACCCGCTCTATGAGATTTATGTCATGGTCTATGTCGTACATATATCTCATATTAGTTATGTCATTTGAATCCTTAGACATGAAGTTATTATAGTCTTTCACTTGATGAACATTATGTTTGACATATTCAAACGCTACTTTTAACCGAGTAGTTATAAAGGGTATGATTGGCATAATCGGAATCCCGTTGGGAAGAATAATAAGCTAAATGGATTTGTCCCTCCTCGGAGAGATGTCAAGCTTGGGCCACTCGTAGGAATGATGTTGATGAAATGTTCGGCCGGACTCAGATGAATTGATTGGATCAATGTCATTTGGATTATCAACATATTCGGAATCGAGAAAGTATTGAACAAAAAACAAGTTGACCGTTTGACCATGACTTGTGTTCAATGACATCGTGGAACAAAGGGATTGTGACATATTCTAAAGGAATGCGAACTTGTATCTAGTTATACTATTTGGGTAGGTATGACGGTTTGCTAGAACCTAATCATATCTTATGGGATCATGTTTGAGCTCATTGCCAACTTAGTATAATCCTAGAGGGTCACACACAATAGAACGAATCTTTAAAAAGGACTATATTGGAATTTTGGAAATTCTGGACATTCTGAAGAGTGGGCGACCGCACAGTATTGACTGGGCGGCCGGACACTTAGGACAGTTTTGTACCAGTTTTGCTTCAGATAGTTGTGCGACCGCACAGATGATTTTGGGCGGCCGCACAGTGCTGTCGGGTGGCAGATTCCTAATTTGATTAGGAAACGAATTTTGGACGGATTTTGACACAAGTTTCCTATATGGAATAGGTCATACTTGTGTATAAAAGACCAAATTCGGCCAGCACTCTATGCCAATGATTTTGTGAGTCTCAAAGAGTTTGAGAGAAGGTTTATTTTGTTCCAAGACATTCTTGGTTGAGGAACAAAATAATACACAAAATAAATTCCATATAGCTCTTTTGATTGTGAAAAAGTGTTTCACAATTTGGTCTAGCAACCAAGATCAAAGAAGCTCCTTTGATATTCGTTCGAAGTGTGGATACCGCTAGAGGGTGAAAATCATCATCTTCAAGGTTCGTGTTCAAGCTTTGTGATCGTGATCAAGTCTTCAAACCTCCACCAAAGACCAAGAGAATTTGATAGTCATCAAGGGTTAGCTTATTCCTTTATTCTTATGTTGTATTTGATTTAATCATATGAACGGATCCATGGCTTTGGGTTTCTTAAAATTTTAAATGCTATATTCCGCTGCGCATGTTACTTGGAAACCCAACAGTGGTATCAGAGCCCCGTTCATGTTGATTAATTCAATACTTGGATCATGTTATGTGTATGTAAATTGTTTATGTGCCTTGCATGATTTGAATATTGGAATATATGTTGTTTATGTGTTATGTGATTTTATGTGGTTTATTGTTTTGCAACTTTAATCGCACGATTCAATCGCAATAAATAAATTATGGTGGATTCAGAATTGTTGATTATTAATTTTTGATTGGATCAAAGTTTTAATAATCGGGGAAAAACAATTTTGAGACAAAATTTTCGAACTTTGAAAATTCTGCACATTCTGATGGAACCGGGCGACCGCACAAAACGCCTTGGGCGGCCGCACAGTTTTGGGCGACCGCACAAGGGTTTTTGGGCGGCCGCACAAGTTGACCAGAAGGTCTGATTTTGGTTGAAAAACCAGAATCTGGAATTTTTCGAAAGATTCAACAAAACCAGTAACAGAACCAGTCCAGACTTGCTGATCTGGAATGGGTTTTGGGTAGTTGGTTTGTGTGTGGATTTTGGGGTTTGATTTTCCTATTTGTTTTAGTCTTGTGATTCTAAGATTGATTCAAGGTTTGGATGGCTAATCTGCGTTCATCGAGATTGTGTTTCCCAAACTTGATCGCAATCCAAGTTTCAAAGATAAAACAAAGTTAGAATTATGAAGAGTTCATAATTGCTAAAATTGAGAAACAAAGTTCTTGATTCAATGATTGGAGATCCATGTGGAATTGTGAATGCAATTGGCCTACGTTCATCGAGACCATCTATTGCTTAGTTTCGGCCACATGGACTACTTTCTTGGTTTCTTGAATTAGTGCGGGATTGTGGTTGCCTAATGGCTTAGTTCGACCGCACTTCTTGTTGTCTTGATTTGGAGATAATAACCAAAGTTGAAATAGTCTCATCCTCATAATTATAGAGAAACTAATGACACATAAATACCATGCTTAAATTAATGGAGATTAATTTAGTGGCTAAACTTGATGTATAACATGTTTATATTATGTGCTCATAAATGTGTTATATGCTATATGTGATGAACCTTCAAAGAAAGTTTTAAGTCCTTTTGCCATGCCATGATTAAAACACTTGTTTATACATGAGTAATTTTATGTGGGCTCGCCAAAGCGAGGTGCATTGATTTTATTCATGTTTGAGCAAGATGAGTGAATAAGAGTTTCCTATGCGTTTAAAATGGTTGGACTTAATTAAGCGTCAAAACAGTTTTGGGCTTAAGGCAAAGATGAGATTTAACATGCTTTTTGAAATTGGATTTCTTAAAGAATCTCATGAAAAGAGCTGAGAGTCATATGAGATATGATTGACAAGAGTTGTCTACCTAATTGATTTAATTTTGAGCGGTGCGCCAAAGCGTACTCAAAATTAGATTAAAGCGGGATCTCAACCCATTTAAATTATATTATACATTGGATGTATATGAAGGTTATATAATTTAGTGGGAGTATTTTGTTTTAAAATACATTTTTTTTATCTCTTTAATGAAAATCGGTACTTATTAAATTTTGGAAATTTTGCATATTTGTAGATAATGACTAATAACACTCAATCAATGTCGTTGCGATCGATCCATGAGAAGGATAAGCTCGAAGAGAATGGTACAAACTTTATGGATTGGATCCGAAGCATATGAATCGTTCTTAGGCAAGAAGATAAGTTGTACATTCTCGATGGGCCTCTCCCTGCTGAACCACCGCCTACTGCCCCTAGGGTAGAAAGAGACAATTACAAGAAACATCGTAATGATTCTAGAGATGTAAGTTGTCTCATGCTTGCTGCTATGTGTTCAAAACTCCAACAAAGTTTGGAACATTTGGAAGCCTATGAGATAGGCATGGAGTTGAGAACCATGTTTCAAGAGCAAGCTAGGCAAGAGAGGTACAAGACTATTGTTGCATTCACTACTAGTAAAATGAATGAAGGGCAACAAGTGAGTCCTCACTTTCTTAAAATGAAAGGTTATGTAGAGCACCTTGAGAAACTTGGCTATCCAATCCCATTGGAGCTAGCCACGGATCTCATTCTTAATTCATTGCCTAAAAGTTATAATCAGTTTGTAATGAATTATAACATGCATGGAATGGATAAGAATCTCTCTGAGTTGCATGGGATGCTCAAAACTGCAGAGATGAAAATTGTGGAGAAAGGTTCTCCCGTGCTCTTGGTTCGTGATGGGAAGAAGCCTGGTGCCAAAGGCAAGAAGAAGGCAAAGGTTGCCAAGGCTTCTGAGGCAAAACCCGATTCACAAAAGGATGCAATCTGTTTCCATTGTCAAGAAATTGGTCATTGGAAACGTAATTGCAAGGCTTTCTTGGAAGAGCAAAAGAAGAAGAAGAGCAGCAAGGCTGCGTCGACTTCAGGTATCTATATGATAGATATTCTCCTTTCTACCACTGATTCTTGGGTATTGGATACTGGATGTGGTTCTCACATTTGTCTAAATGTGCAGGGACTAAAGAATAGGAGACTGCTTAAAGAAGGTGAAGTAGATCTACGCGTGGGGAATGGAGCAAGAGTTGATGCATTAGCCGTAGGGACTTATGAATTCACTTTACGTTCCGGATTAATTCTTGTTTTGAACAATTGTTATTATGTTCCGGATTTAAGCAGAAATATTATTTCAATTTCTTGTTTGGATAATGAAGGTTTTAAGTTTCTTATTGAGAATAAGAAATTTTCTATTTATTTAAATGATGTGCTTTATGGTATTGCTAATTCATTTAATGGCCTTTATATCTTGGATGTCAAGAATGAAAATAATGTCTATCATGTAAATAAGAAATCTAAACCTAATGATGTAAATCATACTTATTTGTGGCATTGCCGTCTTGGTCATATTAATGAGAAGCGTATCTCAAAACTCCATGGGGACGGACTTTTGGGTTCATGTGACTTAGAGTCATATGATACTTGTGAGTCGTGTCTTCTTGGAAAAATGACTAAGACACCTTTTACCAAGTTGGGTGAAAGGGCAAGCGACTTATTGGGGTTGATACATTCCGATGTATGCGGACCATTAAGTAGCAATGCTAGGGGAGGATTTCAATACTTCATAACCTTCACTGATGATTATAGTAGATTTGGGTATGTTTACCTAATGAAACATAAGAGTGAAGCATTTGAGATATTTAGAATATTTCAAAATGAAGTAGAAAAACAACTTGGCAAAAGTATTAAAGCACTTCGATCAGATCGTGGTGGTGAATACTTAAGTCAAGAATTTGATGATCATCTAAAGAATTGTGGAATAGTTTCACAATTGACTCCACCCGGAACACCACAATGGAATGGTGTGTCCGAGAGGAGGAATCGGACTTTGTTAGACATGGTTCGATCAATGATGAGTCAAGTTGATCTTCCAATATCCTTTGGGGTTACGCTCTAGAAACCGCTGCTTTCACACTAAATCGTGTTCCAACTAAATCGGTTCAAAAGACTCCATATGAGATGTGGAGCGGAAAGAAGCCTTGTCTATCTTTCATGAAGATTTGGGGTTGTGAAGTTTTTGTCAAAAGACTTATCTCAGACAAACTTGCACACAAATCTGATAAATGTATTTTCGTGGGATATCCTAAGGAAACTAAAGGATATTACTTTTACAACCGAGAGGACAACAAAGTGTTTGTTGCCCGAACTGGTGTCTTTCTAGAGAAAGAGTTTCTCTCCAAAGAAATCAGTGGGAGTAAAATAAATCTTAAGAAATTCGGACCCAGAAAATAACATTGAACCAATGGTGGAGCAAGAACAAGAACCACAAGGAGTTGTGGAACCTGTTCAAAGTACACAAGCAACTCGCAGATCTAGTAGGTTACGATCCGAGCCCGAGAGATATGGATTTCTCGTAACGGATAGTAATGAGTAGAAATCATTGAGAATGATGAACCGTCAACCTACCAAGAGGCGATGTCTTCTCCTGATTCTGACAAGTGGCTTGGAGCCATGGAATCCGAATTGCAATCCATGCAAGACAATCAAGTTTGGAATTTGATTGATGCGCCCGAAGGTGTAAAAACCATAGGATGCAAATGGGTCTTCAAGAAGAAGACTGACATGGATGGGAAGGTGCATACTTACAAAGCTAGGCTTGTAGCGAAGGGTTATAGGCAAGTTCATGGTATTGACTATGATGAGACCTTTTCACCCGTAGCAATGATCAAGTCTATAAGAATTTTGCTTGCCATTGCCGCATATCATGACTATGAAATATGGCAGATGGACGTCAAAACCGCTTTCCTGAATGGAAAACTCCAAGAGGATGTGTATATGACACAACCAGAAGGTTTTGAACAAGATTCTAAGGTATGCAAATTGCAGAGATCCATCTATGGATTGAAGCAAGCTTCTAGGAGTTGGAATCTCCGTTTTGATGAATCGGTCAAAGAGTTTGGTTTCATCAAGAACGAAGATGAGCCTTGTGTATACAAGAAGATTAGTGGGAGCATAGTGCTATTCCTTATTTTATATGTGGATGACATATTGCTCATTGGAAACGACATTCCTACACTTCAGTCTGTGAAGACTTGGTTAGGAAAGTGCTTTGTAATGAAAGATATGGGTAAAGCCGCATATATTCTTGGCATTAAGATCTATAGAGAT
This sequence comes from Campanula takesimana, assembly GCA_026119855.1. Lineage (NCBI taxonomy): Eukaryota > Viridiplantae > Streptophyta > Magnoliopsida > Asterales > Campanulaceae > Campanula > Campanula takesimana. The sequence continues at coordinate 1,221,251 of JAOWBW010000279.1, forward strand.
AGATCAAGGAGGCTACTTGGTTTAAGCCAAAGTACATACATTGACAAGGTCATTAGAAGATTCCGTATGGAAAATTCTAAGAGATGAACCTTGCCCGTGTTACATGGAGTTTCTCTAAGCAAGACTCAATGTCCAAAGACAAAAGATGAGCGTGAGAAAATGAATGATATTCCATATGCTTCGGCAATTGGGTCCATCATGTATGCCATGATTTGTACTAGGCCGGATGTATCTTATGCTTTGAGCATGACAAGTAGATACCAATCCGACCCTGGCGAAAATCACTGGATATCTGTAAAAGCGATTCTTAAGTACTTGAGAAGGACTAAAGACTCGTTTTTGGTCTATGGAGGAATGGAAGATGATCTCGTTGTAAATCTTACACGGATGCAAGCTTCCAAACTGACAAAGATGATAGCCGATCGCAATCGGGTTTTGTGTTTATGTTAAATGGTGGAGCTGTAAGCTGGAAGAGTTCCAAGCAAAGTACAACCGCTGATTCTACAACAGAAGCTGAGTATATTGCTGCATCGGATGCTGCAAAGGAAGCTGTTTGGATTAAGAAGTTCATAACTGAACTTGAAGTGGTTCCTAGTATTGCTAATCCAATAGACCTTATTGTGATAATAATGGTGCTATTGCTCAAGCAAAGGAACCAAGAGCACATCAGAAATCCAAACACATACTTAGGCGTTTTCATATCATTCGAGAGATCGTTGATAGGGGAGACGTAAATATATGCAGAGTACCTACTGATGACAATGTTGCGGACCCGCTAACAAAGGGACTTCCACAAGCTAAACATGATGGTCATGTTAGGTCCATGGGTATTAGATACATGGGAGATTGGACCTAGGGCAAGTGGGAGATTGTTGGTAGTGGTGCCCTAGGCACGTTTAATAAACGTTGTAATTGTTATCATTTATTTCATATCAATAAAGAGATGTTTTGATTATTATTATTGTTGTTCATGTTTACTTATAATAATCTCCCTCCCTAGTACTTGTTAAGCACTAGTATAAAGGCTAAATGATCATGGGATGATCATGTTAGATTTTATGGGTACTTGTTTGGAACAAGGTACTGGACATGACCCGCTCTATGAGATTTATGTCATGGTCTATGTCGTACATATATCTCATATTAGTTATGTCATTTGAATCCTTAGACATGAAGTTATTATAGTCTTTCACTTGATGAACATTATGTTTGACATATTCAAACGCTACTTTTAACCGAGTAGTTATAAAGGGTATGATTGGCATAATCGGAATCCCGTTAAGGAAGAATAATAAGCTAAATGGATTTGTCCCTCCTCGGAGAGATGTCAAGCTTGGGCCACTCGTAGGAATGATGTTGATGAAATGTTCGGCCGGACTCAGATGAATTGATTGGATCAAGTCATTTGGATTATCAACATATTCGGAATCGAGAAAAGTATTGAACAAAACAAGTTGACTGTTTGACCATGGAATGTGTTCAATGACATCGTGAACAAAGGATTGTGACATATTCTAAAGGAATACGAACTTGTATCTAGTTATACTATTTGGGTAGGTATGACGGTTTGCTAGAACCTAATCATATCTTATGGGATCATGTTTGAGCTCATTGCCAACCTTAGTATAATCCTAGAGGGTCACACACAATAGAACGAATCTTTAAAAAGGACTATATTGGAATTTTGGAAATTCTGACATTCTGAAGAGTGGGCGACCGCACAGTATTGACTGGCGCGCCGGACACTTAGGACATTTTGTACCAGTTTTGCTTCAGATAGTTGTGCGACCGCACAGATGATTTTGGGGGCGCCGCACAGTGCTGTCGGGTGGCAGATTCCTAATTTGATTAGGAAACGAATTTTGGACGGATTTGGACACAAGTTTCCTATATGGAATAGGTCATACTTGTGTATAAAAGACCAAATTCGGCCAGCACTCTATGCCAATGATTTTGTGAGTCTCAAAGAGTTTGAGAGAGGGTTTATTTTGTTCCAAGACATTCTTGGTTGAGGAACAAAATAATACACAAAAAAATTCCATATAGCTCTTTTGATTGTGAAAAAGTGTTTCACAATTTGGTCTAGCAACCAAGATCAAAGAAGCTCCTTTGAGATTCGTTTCGAAGTGTGGATACCGCTAGAGGGTGAAAATCATCATCTTCAAGGTTCGTGTTCAAGCTTTGTGATCGTGATCAAGTCTTCAACCTCCACCAAGACCAAGAGAATTTGATAGTCATCAAGGGTTAGCTTATTCCTTATTCTTATGTTGTATTTGATTTAATCATATGAACGGATCCATGGCTTTGGGTTTCTTAAAATTTTAAATGCTATATTCCGCTGCGCATGTTACTTGGAAACCCAACAATTGTGGCCCCCGAGCTTAGGACGAGGGCGAGGGTTGAGCCACGCAGCTCGTCCGAAGCTGTGTTCATGGAGATACAGCCAAATCCATCCAACCCATATGTTACCTCGGTCTCGGTCATGGTATTGTCGTCATCTAGTACCACCCATTCCTCAGGTATGTCTACTGTTATCACGCCGATGTTGGGAGATGTTTGTTGTCGTTGTCGACGACCTCGATAGAGTTATGCTCCTTTCTGGAGTATCAATATCCATTTTGGTTTTTTCTTTTCTGGATTTCATCACTTGTTCCAAAAAGTTTTTGAGGCGCCAGGGACACAGCATATGCCTGACGGGGTTGGGAACTTCACCCTTTGGTGAGGGAGGGAGGCAACCATTCCAATTTTCCTTGGCTAGGGAGCCCAAGATGGCATGATAATCACTGTCCAAGTCCATAACTATGAATGTGATCGTGGCCGAGGCCCTGTAGGGGTATTCACCGACTTCCAGCAGTAAGTCCACGGTTCCTTTCGCTTCGGCCTTGTGATTCGTGAACCCTTCCAATCTGCCATTGTATGGTGTCACCATGCTGTCCGGAAGCTCCATCTCCTTGAAGGTCTGGTAATAAAGCACTTCCTGGCGGCCCCCGAGTCAATTAGCAGCCTATTTTGACTCACAGTTGTCTATTCTACCCGTGATGACTAGCGGCTGCTCTCTCATCGCCCTGTTCCCGACTAGCTCATTGGGAGAGAAGCTGATCACTTCCTCCCTTTGTGAATCTAAGGGGGGATATGGTAGACCTTACTTAGCTCGTAGATCTGTTCTTTGAGCTTGGTGTTTGAAGGAATTTCCTCCCTTATTACTCCAATCAGCTTTGCCCAGGGTGGTCTATCTTCTTGGTCATCCTCCTTCTCGTATTCCCTCAGGCGTTTGTTGTCTTTCTTTGCTAATTATTCATTTAGCTTCCCCTGATCGGCCCATCTTTGTAGTATCTTCTTTAGGGCAAAGCAATTATCTGTTTCGTGCCCGTTGTCTCGGTGGTAGGCACAGTATTTGCTTGTGTCCCTAGGGATTTTGGGTTATCTTTAGGGGTTTTGGGATTAGGGAGATTCACCAGGTTCATTATTTCCGAGATTGGTTTTCGTGAGGGGAGTGAACACATCTGTCCCTCTCGTTCTATTCTTCCCCCGGTTCCCCCTCCGTTAGTACCTTGAGCCGAGTCATAAGTAGGCGGCTGCTTTCTCGTCCTCTTTCTCGATCTCGGTCTCCAGACATCAACAACTTTTTCTCTTCTGCAGTAGCTGTTGCATAAGCCACATGGTATAGTTAAGACTTTGTGAGGGGTTCTCTCACCGACAACTCATAAGTGAGATCGTCTGATCTCTGCCCATTAGTGAAGCACATTATAATCTCCCGGTCGGTGAGTCGCTCTTCAATCGAGTCGGCCAGTGTTCTGAATCTGTTATAGAAACTCATAGTCGACTCGTTTTTCCTTGAACTATGTTTGCTAGGTCTGACAACCTCTTCTTTCTTGCCCCTGCAGTGGCGAAATATTCAAGTACCTCAATTTTAATTTAGAGAAGGAATCAATGCTTCCTCTATCTAGGTCCATGAACCAAGACCTGGCTGCCCCGGTCATGGCACTACAAAGGCCTTGCAAAGTACGTCGTCCTGGTTGGATACTAGTGCCATCATAGCCTCAAAGGATTGGAGGTGATCCAAGGCGTCTGAGTTGCCAGAGTATTTGTCCAGGTGAGGTAATTTAAATTTGGGAGTAGGTGGAGAATCTTTGATCCATTGCGAAAATGGACGCATTGCATCATAGTCAGTCTTAGGCTTTCTCTGCCCCTAGTTCTGTAAGTACCCCAATCTGAAATGACCAAATTAGAGGAATTCTTGCACCATCAGGAGACAAACTGATAGGCCAGGACTCACTAGGATAAATTTGGAACACAAGGACCTTTCTGGAATTAAAAATTGGAAAAATCCAGAAGGCACCATCCCTAGCGTACGGCTACTTTGGGAGGTCACAGGGCCTATAAAATTGAAGCTCTTGCTGATCATTCCAGAGGGAAACATTGTTTAGGATGGGGGGAAACTCTGCAGAAATTGTGTCTGAGAGAGAATCACCCTTGTAATTGAGTGAAAGAGAGGAAGATAGGCACAAACCACAATAGGTGAGGCCTCCCTTCTCCATTTTCTCTCCATCTCAAATCTATTTTTTTCTTGATCATATTACTTGTTGTTCATACATTTGCATCTTCTTATATTGCAAGACTTGTCCAATTCAAGCACCTTATTTCATTGCAAGACTTGTCCATTCAAGCAACCTTTATATTATTGTAAGACTTGTCCTTTCAACCACATATATTGTTATACATATATATTATTATCCAAATCATGAAATGATTCAAAGGTCCCCCCACATCTAAATGTGTGAAAAGGGTTGAAACCTAATGATGATCATGATTTTTGAGTTTCTTATCCTAAGTAGCTTAATGATCCCTTATTAGGTGAAAGCCTAAGTATTTATGTCTATATTGAGTAATCTGGCCATGATGATCATACTGGGGGATAAAGTCTCAATCTTTATCCTCCCAAACTTGACTTAACCCAAAATCACCAAGTTTGGGTCATAAAGATTCAATCTTTATGTTATTTTCTTGTCCCTAAGGTTTAATCTTGCATAAAAGGCTCATTTTGATGGTAAAGTTGCAATCTTTACACATCAAATGGTCATTTTGGCCCAAAGGGCATGTTCACCACCTTTTCCAATTTTCTCCCATGATTACCTTTGATCATACCCAAATTCATGTTTTAGAGTTCTTTTGATGATCATTGAGTATAGGAATGAAGTTATTTGAGGTTTTATATGTTGGAATGAAAGCTGGAAATGAAACAGTTTAGTCCAGTTCAGGCAAAATGCTCTGTTCTGCCTGGAACTGGACTGTTTTCTTGATAAAATGTAAAAATCCCAGGGAAGATCATCCCATCCGTACGGATGGTTTGGGTCAGAGGGAAAATGACCCTTTTTCCCCTTGTTCTGTTGTTTCTTGTGCAAATAAAACCTTCTTTTCCAGTTAAAATTGATAAACATCAAAACAGAGATTTTCCGTTAAAACACACACACACACATGCACTTTTTGTTAATTACCAAGGGGAGACCGGTTTTGACCGGCGGCTTGGGTGACGTACAACTATTCCCAAGCCGTAACCTGACCTC